>JARHVA010005818.1:775000-962500 GCA_037957365.1 Torreya grandis | reverse complement strand
AGGTTTCCTTCTATGCAATGGACTCCTAGAATACCATAGCACCCTCTAACTATTTATTTAGTGGCAATATAGAAACATCTAAGGATGCTTCTTACTAGAGTGGGAATGCTACCAAAGTTCTTATAGTTACTAAAGGGTTAAGTCATGGCATGGTCACAAGTGGAAGGGAGAATGTGGTGCATTGAATACCCACAATTGGAATGTCCCATATCCAAACTCCTCCCAAAATCAACTCTAGTTGTTTCACACTTATTGTAGATTGATCTTATTGTTATGTTGGATACTTCAACCTAGCTTATTATTTAAGTACTTATTATTGCTACATCTTTGCCTCTTTTATAGGCTTCACTTGTTATATAGTGTCTCCATCTTGTTTTTTCCTGGATTATTCTACTAAATTTCTATTAAGATCATCCTTGGTAGCTTTCTTTTTCTCTTGTTCCTCCTCTTATAGCTTTTGCATATTCTCTTCTACCTTCTTATGTTCCTCAAGTGTAATAACTTTATTTTATTCAACCTTAGCCTAAGCTTATGTCACTAGGTCAATTTGTGCCTTGGCTATAATTACTTGTTACTATGCTTGATTTTACTATTTTCATAAGGATTCATCTTCTTCTTTTTTCTTTTTGACAGCTTCCTTAACTTTTCACTGTTTAAGAGTGGCATCCTCTAAAGCCTTTTTTACCTATACTACTATGTCTTATTGTTGCTTATCTACCTCTACCTTGGCCTTAGCAATGAGTTTAGCCTCTTTGTTCTTTTTCTCTTCATCCATCTTCTTCTTGTTTACCTATTATGCCTATTTTTATTCATCTATAGCTTCTTATACCTTCTTCACCACCTCAAAAGCCTTTTGTCACTCAACCTCTGCATATTGGGCCTTTTGTGTGGCCTCAACTTCTTTATCTTGAAAACTTACTTGATGAGCTTAATGTTTTTATGCCTTCTCCTTATGTCATTTCTTTTCTTCTTGTCTGACTCATCATTCTACTATGTGAGTTACTTCTTCCTATTTAGCCTATTTTTCTTCAACTATAGGTTATTCTAACCTAGGATCTTTGATCTCCTAATGTTGTTGTGAAGGTGGTGAATCACTTGGCTAGAATATGGAGTTGCATATATGTGCTTTATTTTGTTCCAAATAAATCAACCTAAATTTAGGTGGTGGTGAAGTTGAGTAAAGAGAAGGTTGTACTTCTTATGTTTTGGTTGTCCTACCAAATGTGTATTCTTTGAGGATGGAAAAAACCTTATCCTCTTGTCAAGTTATGGGTATGCACACTATAAAAAACTATGGAAATTTTGGTAGTCGTGCAAAGACATCGATGATTATGAAAGTGGTTGAAGGCTACTACTATAATAGGTTAACCCTACTCTATATTTTTTTAGTTTCCTTGTGTACAGTGTTGACTACAATGGAAGTAGGGCATGGTGGTAAGTCTACATAAGGAATTGGTGGGAACTTCTTATGCATATAGACCATGCTCATTACCTTTGAAAATAATAACTCCTTCTCCTCCTCCCTTCATAGAAGTCACCTACCATATCTATGACCATCACCTGATAGACCTCTTACTCATCCATTCCCATTTGAGATAGGTCATCTGACCTTTAAATATATGGCACCTTAGGGTCATCTAGATAGGTTTTGGTGCTCCTCATCATGTGTTTTAGTGGAGGTTATGGTGGTTGGTGTTAGGTGGATAACTTGTACTTTCTTTTTTGCTACTATGAGGTTGTGGCTTTAGGATATTACTATGTTGAAGGGATTATTGCATCAGGTGGTATGGCTTGGAGATGTGTTGCATGCCTAGATGTGTAGGATCTTTACTTGGTGACTTTGGCTTATGCCATAGACATGGTAACAAATAATGGTAGGGATCCAAATGGTGACCTTGATAACTAATGAATGTTAATGAAGACACCTTTCAAAATTAAGCTGATAATAACATGCTATCCCAAGTATTACATGACATTTATTGGCACTTGAGGATGTGCAGAAATTAGTTCCAAATAATTTCCTACCATGTATTTAATTTTCCCTCATGTTCTATGGCATCATGCTCATGTGTCTATATCAATTTGTAAAATTACTACACTAGCTAATAGTTAGTGTTAGGGTGCATCTCTCCTTTCAAGGAATTTTATTAGGTGAAACACACTAGGAAGATGAGAAATTGATAATGTAAGGTCTAATTAGAAGTCATGAAACAATTTTTAATGTTTATGAGCAGCTCTTGTGAAAATTATTTGGGCCAATTGAAATTCTCATTGTGGTGGATCATGAAATGTGTAATTGCCACACCCCTTTAGGAATTTGCTTTTCAAACTTGATGGTCTATTAGAATCTCCACATGATGCACTTGATAAGGATGTGAACTAGTTCATCTTGAATTTATTTAATTAGGATTATTCTAGACCCCTAACCATATATGTCTCTGAACACTTATAGGATAGGAGGTATTATTATCTTGTATGGAGTAAGTGAATCACCTCATGTAGGTATGCTCAAATCTTGGTCCATTGCTTTGGTATTGATGACTATAGCCAATGTAAATGTTGTCATCCTTTTAGTGACTGAGCAAGATTTGTACAATCTCCCCAAAATCAATGAAGGTGATCATGCAAAGCATGCACTCAATGTCTATGTTCTAGAATCTATGTGGTACTACAAGAGTTAAGTGTTGCATAGTATCTATGGGATATGGTTGGAAGAGTTTTTTATCTACCACTCAAAGGTAATCAAATGTCTTTAGATCAATGAATTTTGTCTAAAAAAGTGTAAATTTGATGCCCATTGCTTCCTTATAAGCATCTATCAATCTCCTGATGAGTTGTAAATGATCCATAATCTTTGAATAATGAAATTGAAAAACTTTTGGCTTTTTAAATAGTATAAATTACCTCAGCTCTTTAAGCTTCATCTTATGAAAATATTTGTAAGAATTAAATGTAGATTTGGTTTTCAACCTTATACATTTATATATTTTTCACCTGTTAGTTTCCACGAGAATGATATGATAAGCTATCCATTTGATATCAATGTGAATGTTTATGTGGAAAATTTTATCTGATCTAGAAATTAAGGTATTCAGTCAATAGCACATGGATTGAGATATGTTGTTATATTATTTGATGTTCATACTAGATTATGAATGGATGATGTTGACCAGCCACCGATCTGGTGAATATTAGATCAATCAAACCTTGGATCTAACATTAAATGCTTTGGGATAACCATTATATGATGAACATCTTGGCTAACTTGATTTGACCATACATTTACCATACTTAATTTATTTCTTTCAATCCTAATAACATTAATAATGATCCACCTAAATTATTATGCACATGGTTGGTGTGTGTTGTACTTGTTATCTTGTATCTAATATCTATTAAAGAGATCATATACAAACACACACACACACACACACACACACACACACACACACACACACACACACACACACACACACACACACACACACACACACACACACACACACACACACACACACACACACACACACACACACGCACACGCACGCACGTACACACACACACACACACACACACACACACACACACACACACACACACACACACACACACACACACACACACACACACACACACACACACACACACACACACACACACACACACACACACACACACACACACACACACACACACAAACAAACAAAAAAAAAACACACAAGAAAACATATAGAAATGGGAAATTATAATCCAATTGGTGCTACTAAACACCCACTCATTTGGTATAAAGAGATCAATTAAGACTATTAGTGATAGGGCTTAAGCCTAAAACCATTCACATACCCAAAAAAAATGGTTCCATATAAATATCTCAATATAACAGTCACTTGTTATGATATTTTGTGTATAATGTAATCCCCTTTCCATCTAATCTATAATTTACTCAATAATGATATGAAGAGACTATAATATAAAAAAACTAATTGATCTTTCTAAAATTCCTTATGGCACAGATTCTTGTTGCACCATGTTTTCTAGCTATGTTTATGAACTTCCTGCATCCAAGATGCTCTACATCAATACTCATTCATCTTATTCAATTCAATAAGCCTATTTATGAGAGACTCATGATCCCATAATCTCATGACCATTACATTTCACATATTGGGTACTAATTATTCCATCAATATTACTATTTCATTCTGATAGACCAACTAAATGGAGTAAAACCTATAGCCCTCTTATAGTGCATGAAATAATCTCAAAGAAGCATAAGAAGGTGATCTTACCAATCATCCCTCTTGAAATTAAATATATTTTTAAACATATTTACTAATACTTTACTAGAAGCCTTAGCTTGTCCATTATTTTCTGGATGATACACCATACTTTTATGATGGGAAATCATGAATTCTTTAGTAAGATATTTTATAGTATTTTTCAAGAAGTGTCCCTCAATCACTAACAAGTTTGATGGTGGATCCAAATATTGAGATGATATTCTTATAAAGTAACTTTGTTCCATCCTTCACACCAAAACTAGGTATCACAACAACTTCAACCCATTTAGAAAGATAATCTATCACAGTGTTAATATACCATGCATTGTTGTGTTTACTCAAATGATTAATCGGTCCTAAAAAATTGATGTCTCACTATTCAAAATATTTTTTGGCTAATAAAGGCTATAGGGTAATTTCATCCTTTTGGAGTGGCTAACCCATTCATTGACATATGACACAATTTTTTTCTACTCTATGTACATTATGAAAAAAGCTTAGCCACTATAACCCACTCTATAACAATTTACTTATAATAACTTCTCCAATAAAATGACCTCCTGTTATTCTTTGGTGTGATTTTTGTAATATATGTGGTCATTCATGTTCTATAGCTACCATATGTAGTATTTCATCTTTCCCTAAATGATATAAGACCCCATTTATAATAATATATGGAAAATCTCAGGTGACAAACTACTTCTTATCCCTTTTTTGGTAGTGCATAGGGAATACTCCTTATTTTAGGAAATTTTCAATTACTTTAAAAAATTTAGGGATCATGGAAATACAAAATAGATGGGCATCAGGAGAATATTCCTATAGTTCTTCTAGTTCTTTTCCATTTGGAATACGATTAAGATGATTTGGCCTAATAATTTATCTGCTTGGTTTGATGTTGATGCAAAATTCAAATTCTTGAAATAGCATCAACCATCTGTAAATGTATCTTTTGATCATAAGATTATTAACAAGGTAGCATAGAGCTTGATGATCTATGAAAACTTAAAATGGTGTCACAAGAAGATAGTGTTGGATTTTTTTTTAAACTGACACTATAACTAGTGCTTCTCTCTTAGTTGTCATGTAGTTATTTTTTACATCAGATAACTTTTAGATTGTAAAATGAATGGGGTGGTGTAATCCACCTTTTCCATGATGAAAAAACACAACACCAACTATGATATCAGAAGAATCAATGTGCACGTGAAATGGCTTACTCAAATTTGGAAATATGAGGATAGGAATAATGACCAATCTCTACTTCAACTATACGAAAGTTACTTGACACTTGAAATTCTAGACAAACTTCATACCTTTTCATAAAAAATATTCCAATGGAGATAAAATGGTTGCATATCCCTTAATAAACTTCTTATAGTACCCCATATGGCCAAGAAAGGATCAAACTTCAGTGGAGCTAACTAATGAATTCATACTAAGAATGACTATAATTTTCTCTTGGTCCACTAAAATCCCTTCACTGCACACTAAATGACCTAGCATGACAATAAAAGGTGTAAAAAATAAGCACTTTTTAAAATTTAGGTCAATGAGCAGAGCTAAAAATAACTCTAACATGAGGAATAACTTGGATAAGTGCTCTTTAAACAAAGATAAGAATTCTCAATCATATAGATATACCTCTAGGATGTCATGATTGAAATCTTTAAATGCATTCACCATTTCTTGAGAAAAAATTACAAGTGAATTATTGAGGCCAAAAGACATTACCTTGTATGTAAAGGATCCCCATTTTATGGAAAAAGTTTGTTTGAATCTATCTTTCTATGATGGGTATTTTATGATAGTCACTCAAGCCATCTATGAGAGAGTAAAATTCATGACTTGTAATAGATTCCAAAACTTCATTTGTGAAGGGAATTAGAAATTGATCATTCACACATGTATCATTAAAAATGTGGTAGTTACCACATACTCTAATATCCCCTATTATTTTAGGATATACTACCATAGGACTAACCCAATTTGACTTCTCTATAGGATACATTATACATATATCTTGCATTCTATCTATTTTAGCCTTCACTTTCAAATTCATGTTTGGATTCAACTTGTATGGCCATTTCATTATGGGTCATGTGCACTCTTTGAGAATGATATGAATTTCCCCTAGGGATGGATCTACCCCACTGACTTCTTAAAATTTTGTGGGAATCACATCTTGATAATCCTACAGGAGTTGCATAGCAACTAAAACATTGGATTCAATCTAGTAATCACTTATATATGATTATTTAGCAATCTCCTTACTTTTGATGTTTTCCACATGATTTTTAATAGGTTATTGATAATTCTTGTGCTTATCTTCAATAATAGATTCTTGTAGCATTATTTGTCCTTCCTATTTTAGAATATTTATATTGTGTATCTTTTCTTCTTCAATGGGTTTTATGATTAGATACTTTAATGGTTCTATTAATCATTCAAGTTCAAACAATTCAATCAGAATTATATCACCATTAGTATATGAATATTTTAGTTTCTTCTTCTTCATTATATATTTGGTGACATGACTGCATAAGAGATTATTGTTCCATCTTGGTCACTTTATATCTTTGTAATGTTGTATTTATCTCACAAGATACAGTCTTTTGCATAGTACACCTCATTGTGGTGCTTAAATACTCTACGTACCAATGGCATATGAAATTTTTGATTTTTATAAATGAATTATGAACCAAAGGATTCTCATCTTTAAACATAAAAGTTTGTATGAAGTTGATTTGCAACTTCACCCAATGCTTTATCTCCCTCTTGCATTATTGATATATATACCAGATTGATGGTAAAAGGGCAAGTGTAAATGAAAGATATGAACCTAGTGCTTAGGTGCCACATGTTCTTTAGTCTAGACCTCAATACATTTATGAATATGAATTTTAAGTCACTTACCTTCATAAAAATAAGGCCAATTACTTTTGATGACCTATGGTAGTTAAAATACACTAATCATAAGTTCACATGGATCATCCCAATAAATTTGATCATCTCTATGAATTTTCCACCATGTTAATGCAACTCCCTTTACAAATTAATTCAAGGCACTGACCCACTGACTAATCATAGGTTCATGAGCTTATAGGCAAAAAATGAATTGATTGATGTCTTTAATCCCATAGTACGATGGAAGTTGTATTTCATGGGCGAAGATCATTCTCATAGGTTAAATTTCATGATCACCACAATCCTAGTTGAGTAGATACATATTTGATTCTCCACTGATAGATGAATCTATTTTCTAAGGCAAAGTGCATTCTCCATTTAGCTCTATATAATCCTATATATGATCATCTACTTGATAGAGAAAATCAACTTCAGAGTCAATATGAGATTTAAAATACATGGATTCATAATCCTTTATGACAAACTAAGGTGACAATGGCTAAGTAACTACTGGTTTAGGCTTCCATTGTTTATATGTTTCAAATTATTGAGTAAGGATTGTACCTGAGGTTTAGTATGCTCATACAAGAAATTAAACTTAATTATGAGCAGATATTTTGGGTTCTCCTTAGAGTTTACCTTTATCCAAATAGTTTCTTGTGTGATATAACTAGAGTATGGTTGAGCCAAAATGATTTAGGGTTTGTTTACCTTATGTAAAGGAATGATACAATCTTATCTCCATGATATGCCTCTAACTACTTATACACTATATTGATAGTCATTTGACCATCATATGCCCATTTCTTACCAATCAACATAAGGTAATGAGTTATTATTGTCTTTATATCAATGATTTCAAAGTCACCTTGTAGGCTTAGTTCTATGAATTTGATCTCAATGTCTTTTAATCTACTAATGGGATCAACTCTTCCATAGTCTACTAATCTTAAAGTCACTGGGATATAAATGAGAACTAGCCATCCAATCACCTCCTATGTAGCTAGGGATCATGTTGACTATGATTCCAAAGTCAAAGATAACATTTGGTATTTCATATCCTAAAACTTTAATGTTGATTCATGCATCTACATCTCACAACTTCTTTATTTTTACATACCAAACTAGTTTTTCTATCTTTTATTGCCCTCACTACACACACTCTAGTAAATTATGTAGTATTTTTTTGATTTTATGATAAATATCTTCATTGTGTAGATTACTTAGTAGCTTTGATAAATCTATCGATGTAGTAACAAATCCATGCTAACACATAATGCACATAATTTGACCATACATTTGGACATCTATTGCTACAACATTTCCTTAAGTAGTGTCTTGGTGTTGAATATTTTTCAATGTCTACATAGATTTATACATGAGCCCCTTTTCTATTATTGGGTCCATGTATTGATCATATTTCACTTTCCAAATTCCTTAGTCTTGAGGAATTTCAAGGGGAGGTAATCTTCCCTCTATGTGTTGTTGTAAAATCATTCAAAAATGCATCTTCCTTAAGCTATGCATTCACCATATTAACATTCATAATGGCCTTTTTATTTATTTGATTTTTTAACACAAGATAATATTTTATCTCATGTTGCTCATATACCCTGCAATATACACATTAATATTATATTTGGGGATTTAAAGGGAAATTACGTTGCATATGATTATATTCTTCACACAGTTAACACTACAAAAGAGGGAAATGGTAATTATTTCCTCTTCCACCTTGGTAACCCCCTTTGTATCCACCCCTAGATACTCTATTTGATTTATAACCTCCTTATTTCTATGTTGTATTCTAGTGATGATGCTAGTGGGTATTATCTCAAATCCCAAGTTGTTATTTCATAACTAGTGGTGTCTAACTAGTTTGCTTTTGTTTCATCATTTCCATATTCTAAGGTGTTACATACTGGTATTATAGTGATGGTGTTTTCCAACTCAATGAATGAGGGGTCCATTCAGCTAGACCTTAAGGTTAGAACTGAGCTAAACTGGGAATCCATGATGGACCTTCTTGGTTCATACAACCCTTATCGACCTCTAGGCCTAGAATAGTCTACTTCACTAAGGACACTTGTTGTGCAGTGATAATGCATATAATATTTGTGATATCATTTTTGGGCTCCTAAAAATCCTTATAATTCTTTTCATCATGATTTTGTGATTTACAAAAATTACAATACAAACAGTATGGAATTTTGACATACTATTCTACGAGATGGCACTATGTTATTGCATGCCTTACTACTCTATAGATTTCATAAATTTTTGTCTTGATCTTTGAAAAATCATTCATGTGATGTCCTTATTTTCCACACTCCATGCACCATAGTTTTAGTTTAGGTTTATCTACTTCATGATATTGTTCCATCTTATTTATAAAATATTACAATGTATTTTCAATCTTAAAACCCATTATAGGAGCTTCCCCATAGTCTTCAATTTGCTCTACCTAAAGAGTAACATCTCTATCATCTATCTTAGTAGCATATTGAGTCTATGTTATATCAAACCTGATCCTAGAATGCATTTATTTGACAAACCACATAGCTTTATTTTTATCTACTAATACAAACTCCACCTTATTAATTACATCAAATAACATATGATCATAGTTATAAATGGATTATCCTAACTACTACCTAATCCCCTTTAGGTATTGAATAGTTTGACTTGTATATTTATTTATTTAAAATTCTATGATAAGCCATTCCTTAACCTTGTATAGACTTTCCTGAGTGATTTATCTATAGTACATAAAATCAAGGGTCCTTCCATTTAGTGCCCCTATTAATTTACACTTATTTATATACTTATCAATAATATCCTTATCTTTCAATCTCATCTCTCATGTTAGTAAGTACTACTCAAGATCTTCAGACCCATAATATGTTTCTAAGTTGATAAATACTCCTACAACACCCATTTTATAAACTAGTGCCAAGGGGATCCACTACATAGCTATTATAGTGGGAGGCTATGATTTATGTAATCCTACTTGTGTATTTTGAATACTTACTTGTGCACTAGGAGAATTAATTTGCACACTCTATTTTTTTATGTTTCCTTCTTTTCTCTACTTAGTTTCAACAAACATTATGGATTTCAAAGCCTTATAAATTGAGGTTGTTTCAATTTCAATACCCCAAAAATTCACTTATTCTAAAAATAGACCTTCCCAACTATTATCTACCTATTTTTGTGGTTGAAAACTTCTACTAGATTATAACAAATTGGGCTATGAGGATGTGTGCTTTTTTGATGAATGATTCTTTCCTATGACTTCTCCTTCTGAGATTGAACTTGTAATTTATCTATAAATTATTTTTGATTCTTTACTTAATACTTCCTATCTTATTTTTGATAATACCCATTCTTGTAGCTTCACACTACATATATCATCTAATTGATCTACTTCTATACTATTCTCATCTTCATCTTTAAACATCTCATCTTTTTCTTGTTCTTCATCACTTATTTCTTTCTACCAACATTCATCTTCTTATTTCATCTATTATTTCTTCATCCTTCATTCTTCATCTCTTTCTTTTCATTCATCACATCTTCTTACTCATTTTTCATCTATTTTACTGCTACTCTTAACTCTACTCATAGCTACCTATGTATTCTTCTATTTAATCCACTTATTTTGTTATCGAAGCTCACTAACTAAATCTAGACTTTTATTCAGACTCTTCTTCCCTCACGTCTCCATTCTATATTTAGTTTCAAACCTTATCTACTCATCTAACCATCATTCACTATCATGTCAAACACACCCCCATACACTCAAAGTTATTAATCCATATTGGCTAGAGTAGGCACCATGGCCTTGTCCACAACCAACATCTTCACAAGGATAAGTAGTCATTGCAAAAATTTCCCTTAAGTTCCTCTGATGAACAAGTCCTTCATAGATTCAAAATCTATGTATCTTTGTACTAAAAACTCAATTATATATATATATATATATATATATATATATATATATATATATATATATATATATATATATCCAATGATTCATTGCTCTTATCTAACTAGTTTCTAATCTATGCAACCAATCTATCCTTTCTTCAATCTAGATTACAGTTTCTTCCATCCTTGGGTTAAAAAAATAATATTCTAACTATGCTAACTAGTTAGCTAGAAATTCAAGGAAATTATACCAATTTTTTTTGTAAATTTATACATAAATATTTTCTCAAATGATCTCCTAAATGGTAAGACCAATATTTTTTTATTCTTCTTCTAAAAAATTACATTTCCTTTGGTCTAACCATATCTCAATATCTCTCTACCCTTGTAACCATAATAGCATAGTTTACTCCAAAAGGAGTTTCCACACTCACCACACCATTATTAGCAAAGGTTTATAAAGCATTAAAAAATGATAAGGATGAGGATATCCATGAGATAATTCATGTATGTAGAAAAATTTATCATGAGAATATAGTAATTTGGAAGGGATAAACATATAGTGCATTAATTATCTTACATTATTAAGGAATTAAGAATAATTAGCATTGCATATATAGAAATAATGCATTTAGAATAGTTAGATAGAAAGTAACCAGAACATTACACATGAGAATGCATGAAAAGAACATAATAATAAATCACATAGGTAAACATAACCATATATTTTATATTGATCTCTTCTAAAAAGTGGAACCCTCCTCTTCTTACATATATATAGACATTTCTAGTCTATGACTATTCATCTTCTTCTCATACTTGGCACCAAAAGTAGAGTTTTTTCATATTCTATCCTATTAAAAGTCATGAAGATAGGACAAAATAGACTTATAAAATGATAAAATGAGTGCATAACATATGAATATAGGACAAATATCTTATGTATCTTTACAATCCATATTCTTCTATGAATAAAAGCCCATACAAATTGACTAAATGATAATTCCACAATCAATATTATTCCATGAAATGTCAATAACTAATAGATCTTGATAGCATAATGACCACATGATAAGGTATTATATATCTCTTTTTGTGTGTGTCTCTCTCTATCTGTGTGTGTGTGTGTGTGTGTGTGTGTGTAATATCATTATCAAAGTTACCAAGTCATCCAAAATCAAACACTATGCATTCAACCTCTAACTGTAAGTTAACTCTCTAGGTTAAACAAATAATCATAAACTTTAGAAAACAATTCTACAAACACAATGATGTTTATGTAATTGTTAAAAAATAAAATTATCTATAACAATTTGCAAAACATTATGTTTATTGCCTAGGAACTACACTTAATTCAAGACATAAATCTCTTTTTATCATGCCAAATCACTTGTTAATAACTAACAAAGAAATTATAACTTAATAATGTCTATTTAAGGTTTCTATAACTATTCAAATCGAAAATAGTGACCTTATAAACATAAATAACCACTTACAAGCCAATTCAGCTAGGTAATAGAATACATTTATTACTACAACAAGAAATCCAAATGATCACTTTAAAAAAAATATTTTGCCATAAACAATACAATGTTAAATCATGTTAAACATGATAGGTACATATTTATCAAATCACTAATCAATAACATCAAGAACAATAACTAGATTATTGAAATCACATAATCACATAAAATGATCATAGAATACAAAAGATCACATTCGATAATCATATTAGAAAACAAATCATACCATAACTATCTAACTCAAATAATTTATCATTAAACATGATATTATATTGTGTTGTATGTGTGGGTTTCTAGTTTTTCAATTTTTCATCCCCTAATTCCTCTATATACACCATTCTCTTTCATGATGCTCTCCCTTCATCATAATTTGAGGGATGCATCTATCGTACATTCATCTCACAACAATGAAGGTCGTTAGCTTAAAACATAAGTATATCCATAAAATAATATTTTATAACTATCAAACATGATCATAATGTACATAATATAAAAGTACAATTATCTCATAGAAATCAAACTTGTAAATTAGTCAACATATAATTGTCCTATAATCAACATATGACATAAAAATTCAAATAGTAGTTAATCAACTAAAAACTATAATAACTCATGGATTAAAGAGGTTATTTAACTTAGAGAGAAATTGTGATGTGACATCCTTTCCCCCTAAATCTATTAATTGTCCTAATGACATTTATTCAAACATAATTTCTAAATTTAAAACATTATTCAAAAGACAATAATAAAATATGTAGAAGCAAATCAAGCAAACAAATGTGAAAACTACCTATAAAACTCATCATAGTCCTCTCAAGTGGCACTATCTTCAAAATATTACTCCCACTAGACCTTGCACTATGACACTTCTCTATTATGCAAACTAAGTTTATGAGTGTCAATTATTATGATTAGTTATACCATGACCACCCTAGGATCCAAAACTTACAAATCATTCCAATCCAACACATGTTAAGGATTAACAACATACTTTTTAAGATAAGACACATGGAAGACATCATGAAAAAGAGATAGAAATGGTGGAAATACAAGCCTATATGCTATAGTATTTAACACTTCCAAAACTTCAAGAGGTCCCACATATTTTGGTGAAAATTTGATTAACTTATTGAATTTAATCAAGTTTTTTTGTGGCTTAACCCATAGAAACACTTTATCACCAATAAAAAATACCTTGTTATTTTCTTTAGGTCAACATAATTTTTTTATCTATAATTGGCCTTGGATAACCTTTGCCTAATTGATTTGACTTTCTCTTTTATTTTTAAAATCATCTTAGGTCCAAATACTACCCTATCTTCTAATGTGTCCCAACCGATTAGTGTTCTACACCTCCTTTCATACAATGCCTCAAATAGAGCCATCTTTAGTATTGATTGGTATGAGGTGTTGTAAGCAAACTCAACCAATATAAGGTACTACCACTTGTATTTATGATCCATGTAATACATATAAATGATATATTTTAAAAATTGATCAACTCACTCTATCTATCTATTAGTTAATGGGTGATAAGGAGTGATAAAATTCAATTGTGTACCCAATGTTTTAGATTAAGGTAAAAACAGGTTTTGAAGGGGCCCCAAAACCCTTTAACAGGAACAAAAAGGTTAAAGCATTACCATGCTCCAGAAAAAGCCATCCTTAAACCTACTAAAAAGTAGCAACAAAAATAGGTTATACAAAGATAACCTCATAAAACCATTAAACAAACAACCCCCTAAAATCCCGCAAGATGCTCTAGTTATCTATTTTTAGGGGTAAAATCTAGAATAGTTGCCTGTCTACCATCAGCAATATTCTGAAAAATTTCTAGCTCTCTAATTTTCCTTATGGGTCTTCTTTCGGGTTTGTTAGGAGAGCCAATATCCAGTTTCATCTTACAATGTTGTTCATCTCTTTTTTTGAGTGTATCCCTAGCAATAACAAGCAGTTTTGCCTTAGTTTTCTAGTCTTTTTTACTGCTTCTTGTTTCTACTCCCTTGGTATTTGTGTTTTTTCCATCCCTTTTTCTTTGGTTCTCCTAAAGCTCCTCCAAAGGGATAACAATATCAGCCTCCCTAAACTGAGAGAGGAGAGCATCTCCCTCTTCTGAATTGTTTACATCTTTAGCCAAGATTTCTCCTTCTTCTAATACACTTTTGTCATCAACATCTCCCCTTCGCTCTTCTATCCTTTGTTTGAAAATGATTTGTCTTAATGAATCCATCAATTTTTCTATTCTTTGTTCAGGATTAATGATATCTGTTTGTTTTCCATCTCCTTCTATTTCTGAATTTTCATTCTCAATAGAAAACTCCTTATACGCCTCAATTTGTTGCTCTTTGGGTTCTTCACAAGAAGGCTCTAAATCCACCTCTTCATCTAAATCTTTAGGATCTGCACTATTCTTTTGTTCTTGTCTATGATCTTCCTTTAGTTTCCATTCTTCCTTATACTGAATTTTTCTCCCTTCCAATACACCTCTCTAAAGATTTTTGCTTTTAAATGGATAG
This sequence comes from Torreya grandis, assembly GCA_037957365.1. Lineage (NCBI taxonomy): Eukaryota > Viridiplantae > Streptophyta > Pinopsida > Cupressales > Taxaceae > Torreya > Torreya grandis. Next base: position 947,344 of record JARHVA010005818.1, on the reverse strand, counting down.
TTTTTAATGAAGTGCCCCTGTTTCTTACAAGCGTAGCAAGAATTAGGCAAATATTCAAAGAGAATCCCTTGAGTTTTTTTGCCCAGTTTAGATATTATTTCCACTTTTTCAGGGATGTGATTCAAATCTGCCACTTTGACATAAAGTCTGGCACTTAGAAGTTTGGATTTAGAAGCCGTAGCTTTATCCACTGCCACAAGTTCACCAAAAGAACTGGCAATACCTTTAAAGATTTCCTCATGCCAGAACTCTAAAGGGAGTCCAGGAAGTCTTACCCAAATGGGAGTGGTTAAGAAAAAAGAATCAGATAGGTCCATATTGGGCTCCCATTTTTTGATTGTCAAAGAACATTTACCGAAAGACCATGGTCCTCCACCCAGAACCATATTCATGTCTTCCTTACAATTGAAAATAAACAAGAAAAATCCATTCATCATTGGTGCCATTTCTATTTCTCCTTTAATTACCCATCTCCTTTTGACCATTTTTTAAAGAGTTTCCAGATCTGGTCTAGCTCCTAAAAATTTACCCACTAGGGTGAAATCCATGGAAGACATAGAGAAATCTATTAAAGGGTCTGGAATGAAAACTTGAAACTCACCTTTCTCCCAGCAAGATTTTGCAGTCACCGAAGGGAAGATAGATTTTCCATTGGGTTTCTTGCCAAACAGGGATGACCATTTCTTTTGCTCTGTAGTCTCTGCCTTCAGCTCTTCTGAAGAATTTTCCTTATTAGACTACAAATTATCTTTCTCCTTTTCATGCTCTTGTCTCAACCTAGCATGAATAAAATCCAGATGGGAGACACAGATCCCACTGAAAGGATTAGAAACACTCAAAAAATTTCCATTATTTCCAGAAGCGGCACATTCTACCCCCAAAATTTTTTCAACACCTCCTGCTATCCCTCCAGGATCTGTACCTACTGCCTGGTTCTCCATAAGCAACTTTCCTCTTTCCTTCAGCACTGCACTCTCCACCTCTGTTTGGGCGCCTTCAGTCTTTCACCCAGAAAATTCAAATTTTGGGCACATTTCCTGCGCACCCAGCGCATCCCGCCTATAGCAATTCTCAATGTTGCCTGATTTTTTTTTCACCAATGTTGATTTTCACCAATCCCCTATGAGTAAGTTAATTTTGTGTACCCAATGTTGATTTAGAATCAACCAAAATTTGAAATTCATCCTTAGATATTGATCTAAAATGATTGTATATGTAAAATCATGCAATTGATGCACCTCTTTCATGAATATCTTTGCAAGCATAGGTGCATCATTTATCAAGATACATGGTATGAAGTGGGTTACCTTTGTTAGTTTATCAACAACAATCAAGATCATATCATGTTGGTTTCATGATAATGATAAACCTTGGAAAAATTACATGCTAATCACTTGTGACTTCCACTCTAGTATATCATGTGGATATAAAAATCTAGTTGGATTCAAATTTTTGACTTTCACATGCCAACATTACAAATAATAAGACACCAAATTTGATACATCTTTATTGATTCCTTTCTAGAAATATAGTGGTCTTAGCTTAGCCATGAGCTTGGTTAGTCTTAGATGTTTGGATTATTGGGCATTGTGTGATTACTTTAGAATAATGCTCTTCATATTCTCTCTATCAAGCACATACATCCTACCATTATACCATAAAATACCATCACTCTCTAACTTGACTCCTTTATACCTAGGATTATCAGCCAATGATTTCTTGACTTCATCATCAAATTCATCTCCTAGAAATAATTTGATTACCTGATCTCAAAAAGTACTCTTGATAGTATCCATATTTTCTATGTACCTCCTATGGCTTAGAACATCAACTAATCTATTATCCTTCCCTTTGGTAAAATTAATATCAAAATCATTATCAAATAAGAACTCTAACCATCATTTCTTATGAGCTTTCAAGTTCATTTGGTTGAATATGTACTTGAGTCCAAAGTTATTATTCTTGATATCAAATGTTTTCCATAATATATGATGCCTCTAAACTTGTAAGGCATGAGCAATTTATACAAATCCCAAATCATGAGGGGAATAATTCATATCATATTACTTCAATATCCTAGACTCATAAGCACAACTAAGCCATACTACATAAGAACTACTCCAAGTCCATCCCTAGATACATCAGTGATAACTAAGATTTTACCATTTAAATGAGGAACTCTTAGCACTAGTGTTAAACTAAGCCTCATTTTTAGCTCCTGAAAGGTTATCTCACACTTTCTTAACTAAAAAAATCTAATTATTTTATTGAAGAGAGGTAGTTAGATTAGTTATCTTAGATAAATTTGGAAAAAAATTTATATAATATTTCACTAATCCCAAGAAACTCCTTACATCATACACATTATTTAGTGCTAGCCACTCCATTATGGCTCTTATTTTCATTAGATCCACTAAAATACCATTTGTAGAGGAAATATATCCCAAATAATTCACTTTCATTTGGAAAAATACACACTTAGACAACTTGTCATATAACTTGTGCTTTTGTAAATGCTACCAAACCAGTTATAGATGTTGCAAATGCTCTTACTCATGCTTGGAATAAATGAGGATGTCATCTAGAAAATTTAAAATGAAACAATCTAGATAAATTTTGAACATATTGTTCATATGATTCATAAGTTTTACAAGAGCATTTATCAATCCAAATGGTAACACTGTGAACCCATAGTTCCCAAATCAAGTTCTAAACTTTATTTTTAGAATACCCTTATCATGAATTCTCAACTGATGATACCCTACTCTAAGATCAATCTTTGTAAATACTATTTCCCCTTACATTTGATCAAAGATTTCATCAATGCATAGAAATTAATATTTATTCTTAATCATTGCTTTGTTTAACATCTTATAATTAATACATAGATAAAGACTACCATTCTTATTCTTGATGAAGATAACTGATGCACCCCATAGTGACACACTTGGTTGAATCAGTCATTTAAACAAAAACTCTTTATGTTGTACCTTTAACTCACCTAATTTGGTGGTTGGAATTATATATGGTGCCTTAGAATATGCTTTCAATATAGGTATGATATCAATTGATAAATCAAACTCACACTTGGGTGGTAATCTTGGTGATTCTTCTATAAACAAGTCCTAAATGTTCCTTAGAAAAGGATAATCATCAATAGATGGTTCCTTATATTATTTCATCTCATTTATATTAATTATAAATTCTTGGCATCCCTTTGAGATTTTTTGAGTTGAATTGAAAAAATCTACCTTAGATTTAATTATTTTTCCTCACCTTGAAGTTGTGTCTGATTTCAGAAACCATCTTGACACTCAACCTTCTTCAGATAATAGTGAACCTTAGATTTATGATTCATAACCCAATTGACTCCTAGGATCACATATTATGACCCTAATGGTGGATCATTAATATCCACTACTATAGTGAATTTAGGTAACCTAATCTCCACTTCAACTATACACTTATCAAACTTGACCTTAGTCTCATTCCCATATTGTTTCAACCATGTATTTACCATAACTCCATCTTTTATAGATAATTTAATAATCATTATAGGAGAAATACAACATTATATATATCCCATCTCAATAAAAATAGAAACTAAATGATCAAATAAAATACCTAATAATTTAATGGGTAAATCTTGATACTCAACCTGATGATTCTCAATAGCTACATGAATTTACTTCTGAATTATACCTTGTTAAGGAGTATAACCCTTGTTATTCAAATTTTGTTGAGGACACTCATGAGAATAATGGCTACCTACACAAATAAACCAACCTCCTACTAGTCCTTTCTTGTTAGACTATTAGTTTCCCTTAAAATCACCCTTAAAACCATTAATAGGTTTCTTATTCCCTGAACTATTATTGAACTTGGAATTTTCACTCTTGAACTAACTTTTAGAGTCTCTACTCCTATACTTCTAGTTCTTATTTTTGAAAGTAGGTTTAGAACTTCCAAACCTCTTCTTGAACTCATCTCTGACTTGAGAAAGAAATTTTAGATTTTGTTCCTACTTGACTACCCTCTCAGACACATGATCCATGGTAGATGGCCCATGAACATATACTTCACAACCAATTTAGGGTTTTAATCAAATGATGAATTTCTTAATCTTGAACCTCTCATCTTCTTGATATTGAGGTACATACTTTAAGAGCTTGGTAAATTTTTCCTAATATTCATTCACAGATAGGTCTCCTTTCTTAATATTATAAAAATATGTAAGCTTATAAACAAATTATAATTGTGGAAGCATCATGACCTAAATAGTGTCACAAACTATTCCAAAGTGGTGGTGGTAGATTTGAGGTTCATCTTGAGATTCTTATTTTGCCACAAATTTATTGCTTCACCAACAAGCTAATAAGATCCCTAAACTACTTTCATGACTTCAAAATAATTCCAAATATCAAAATATTTCTCCATCTCTATTAGCCATACTTTAGATCCATATCCCAATATAGTTCCAACGAACTTAGGTGGATTTACCTTTTTCATGTCTCATGTCAACTTTGTAGCTACTTGAGTTGTCACATCTTGTGTCACTTCCTCATGCCTCTTATCTTGAGGATGTTCCTATTAGTTAGGATGCTCTTCAAGTTCCTCCTAAGCATTTACCTCTTCATGGCCATGCACTTCCTATTCTAGGGCCATGATTCAGTCGCTAGTTTCTTGCATGGTTGTGAGGATTTGATCTAACTTCATATCTTATTCAATGGTAAACTAATTTGGATCGATAGAAGGATTGGTGTTATAAGTACCCTCATCTATTGGTCTAGAACACACCATTATTCTTCCTACTTAATAGGAAAATAATTTTGTGTTATTAAACACATTAAGTCCTAGAGTTTAATCCTTGTCTATGATACCACAAAATAATAACCCCACTGGGTTTTACCAGAATAGAGTAATTTTTTTAAATTTATTTCATATATTCATCTTATAGATTTCAACACAAGAAATATAATTAAGTGATATTAAACTAACTAAATTATTTTAGTTAACCAAAAATTTTAAATCGAATCCACTTAGCTAATTATCACCATGAAAATACATAAAAAATCATGTACAATGATGAGATAACAATAAATACTTCATCTAATTCATTAATGTAATAATAGAATTTTAGTCATGGCTGATATAAAATTACAACCATTTTTATATAATTACAATGAATAAATATTATAGTTTTATCAATAAATAATGTTTCAAATAATAATATAATGATACAAATATCTATGGAGAATGAATATTCAGGGTTCAAGAGTCTCTACAACTCCATTATCAATTTGTAATCTCAAGTGTAGTCTCTAGTGTAGTACTCCTATGGGGAGGGAAAACATCATCTAAGTACTTTTCCACACCAAACATGGACCATATATCCCCTACACTATCTCCCAATAAGTAAATGGCCCTTCATTTATAGATAGGTAGATAATGATGGTGTAGGTATCTAGAGTGATAACTAGAACTTATGTGTTGAATATATCTAATAAATGATGTGTACCATAAATAAGTCCATTCTGATATTCCATAGACCTAAAAATTGTATCAACATATGAAATGATAATTTTCAACTAAAAATATTACTTTGGCTAAAGTTTTTAAACAAGTATAATCCCTAGGATCAGTCAATTTCATACACACCACTCAATTAGATTAGATCTCATCTTGCATTGATGGTGCTAATTAAGCTAATGGAATCTATCCACTACTTATTTAGTGTTATAAATATGAGATATGGTTACAATATATAATAATATAAAACCAACACATTCAATTAGAATATTCACTATTAGAAAACATAGAAATGTTAAGTACATAAATATCAAATACATATATTTAGTCCATCAAATGTAATGCAATGAATCTAACATCATCTAATTTATTACCAAATAATAAACAAAATCATAAATAGTCCTTAATATAAACATACCATTTGGATAAGAATTATATCTAGCCTATAAGTTACTTGATACCACCGAGTAAGTTAATATGATATTTCATCCATGAAATAAAACATTAAAACACATGCTTATTTATTTGTTTATATTCCAAATATATAATAAAATCCAATCATAAAAACAACATAATAAGATTTATATTCAAACCCTCAAATATCTTATTTTAATGCTTTTATCTAAATAATAAATATATAATAAGCACCCATTTTACCTTGTTATCATAATAATGTTTACAAGAAAATCACAATTGTGTACATCTATATATATGGTATAATCATTCTCATATTTATAACACAGTCAACAATCATATAATTTATACCATGTATGTGTATATATACATACTATTTTTCTAACTTTCACATAAAATTCTATACAGTCACAAATATGATAATGTATACATTATACTCTAAGTAGACACCTATTGTCTATGCATTAGAGTATCCCATATACTGTAGTATACATTCATCTACAATAAAATTGTCCAAACACCTTTAATGTACTAGATAAATCCCAAATTATTTATATGACTAACATGCAAAATTTTTTTGTGTTCAACAATTCACACACAACCAAACAATGATATGTCAATTTCCATTATATCATAATACATGAATAACTCAATTTTCAGTTACTTACATATACAATGATTAAATATTATATACATATTCCACTATATTTGGGCATTGAGAATTTCTATGTTTAAGACTCAGTCCTTAACCACCTATAAATGCCTTAAACATAAACTATTTAAATAATTAGACCTGTTATGATCTACATGAGGATTTCACTCATATATTAAAAGCCAACTACATGTATATACTTTATAGACATATTCAATTAATCCTAACCTTAATGTTTACACAATATATATACATAGGTTAAATAATAATCTTATAACTCAACCCAAATCATTTACATAATACATACATAATAGGTTCCAAATGAAAAACATTTAACTCAGCTAAATAATTTACACAGTCTATTCACAATAGGTTCAAAATATAAACTTTTAACTCAGCTAAACTATGATATGTTATAGGTTTAAAATGGAGACATTAAATCTAAAGAAAACCAATACACACAGATCCATTCCAAAGTCCCGATTGTAATTTAATATCCAAATACATGGATTTTATTTGAAAACCACTACCTTCAAATTTATTTGTACATATACAAGAAGTTAGATTAAATTAATACATTCATATTCCATTCTAAAAATCCTTAATTGGTGTATATATATATATATATATATATATATATGTATGTATGTGTGTGTGTGTGTGTGTGTGTGTGTGTGTGTGTGTGTGTGTGTGTGTGTGTGTATATATATATATATATATATATATATATATATATATATATATATATATATATGTATGTATCTATATATATGTATATATATATACATACATATATGTATCTGTATATGTATATGTATGTGTGTGTGTGTGTGTATATATATATATATATATATATACACACACACACACACACATACATACATATATATATATATATATATACATATACATATATATATATATATATATATATATATATATATATATATATGTATGTATGTATGTACATATATATATATATATATATATATATATATATATATATATATATATATATATATATATATATATATATATACATATACATATATACACACACACACACACACACACACACACACACATAGTTATGTGTGTGTGTGCACATGTGTGTATCATCACAATCAAATTTTTTTATAAAAGAACCCATTACATTTCCACTCAAAATCCCTAGTTAGATATATACATAGTCAAAAACCCATATACCCACACAGAGTTTATCTACATTTGATCCATAGTATATATATCTCCTAGTTGGTTTGATATTAAAACATAATCCTAAACCCTAAAAAAAATACCCATGCTATATATACATAAGATTTAAAAACTAAAGTGAGTTAAATATAAAGTTTCATAGAGGTATTAGTCATGGCTAAAACCTACAACCCTATTAATTCCATTAGGATTATTTAGGTTGGATTAGAGTTCTGTGGATGGTTGAGCCATCCACAACGCCTTACATTCAACCTTTTTTTTATTTAATTTAAAAATAATTGAAAACCCATAAAAAAATTGCATTCTTTCTCAAAAATATTTCTAACTACATCACAAAAGAATTTCAAATATAGTACTAACATGTTAAGATGATAACACTAATAAGGAAGCCAAATTTGTATACACTCCTTAGTTCAAATATCCACTATTATTATTTAGCCTAATACATCCCTATAATATGTGTCCTCATATCCTCCTTCCCCTCTCCTTTATTCTTCTCCATCCCTTTCTTAACACCAAATTCTCTTCCTTACTTGGCAGACAAAAATAACTCAACAAAAATTCCACTAAGCTATAGTCCAGAACCATTCTCATGCTAAATAATTCTAGTTTTCCATAATGGTTTTCATCCAAGTGATTGTTATCTAAATTAAAACTATATATTAGAAACCCTAATCATCTCAAACTTTCCCATAACAAAAAGAAATAATCATTAAATAATCCCTATAAGTAAGCATGCCTTGTCAACTTATCAAAAACTTACATCAACTTCCCATAGCCCATGCAAATTGATGAAATGACAAGTCCAAAATCATGTGTGTGTGTGTGTGTGTGTGTGTGTGTGTGTGTGTGTGTGTGTGTGTGTGTGTGTGTGTGTGTGTGTGTGTGTGTGTGTGTGTGTGTGTGTGTGTGTGTGTGTGTGTGTGTGTGTGTGTGTGTGTGTGTGTGTGTGTGTGTGTGTGTGTGTGTGTGTGTGTGTGTGTGTGTGTGTGTGTGTGTGTGTGTGTGTGTGTGTGCGTGTGCGCATGCATGTGTGTGTGTTCTTGTGTGTGTGCGTGTGCGTGTGTGTGTGTGTGTGTGTGTGTGTGTGTGTGTGTGTGTGTGTGTGTGTGTGTGTGTGTGTGTGTGTGTGTGTGTGTGTGTGTGTGTGTGTAACTATAAGTTATCTCTCTAGGTTAAATAAATAGCCATAAACTTTAGAAAGTGATTCTACAAACACAATAATGTTTATGTAATTGTTAAACAATAATACTATCTATAACAGTTTGAAAAACATTATGTTTATTTCCTAAGCACTACAATTAAGTCAAAACATAAATATCATTTTATCATTTCAATTCATCTGTTAATACCTAAAAAATAAATTATAACTCATAATGTCTTTTATAGGTTTATATAACTGTTAAAATTGATAATAGTAACCCTATAAACATAAATAGTCACTTACAAACCAATTCAACTAATTCATAGAATACAGCTATTACTACAAGAATAAATCCAAACAAGCATTATTAAAACACACATTTATGTATGATAAATCATGTAAAACATGATAGGTATAGATTTATCCAATCACTAATAAATAACATCAACATCAACTAGATTACTGAAATCACGCAATCATATAAAATGATCATAGAACACAAAAGATAACAACAAATATTCATAATAGAAAATAAATCATACCACAACTATATAACTCAAATTATTTGTCATAAAACATGATATTTTACTATGGTGTGTGTGTGGTTTTTTAGTTTTTCACTCTATCATCCCCCAATGCCTTCATTTACACCATCCTCTCCGATGATGATGTCCTTCCATCATACTCTAAGGGATGGATCTATCCTTTATCCACTTCACAATAATGAAGATATTTATCTTGAAACATAATTATATCCATAAAATATAGTTTTATAACTAATAAACATGATCATAATGTACATAATATAAAAGTACTACTACCTTATAACAATCAATCATATACATTAAGCAACATATAACTATCATATAATCAACATATGAAATAAATCTTAATAAAATAGTAGTTAATAAACTAAAAACCATAATAATCCATGGGTCAAATAGGGTATTTAGATTAGAGAGAAACTAGGATGTGACAATTTTTGTTTCTTGGAGCATCAAAAAAAGGATTATGATTTTACCTAATATTTTTAACTAATCTATGTTTGTTGGGGTTGTTTAGTCCCTTAACCTTCCATGAAAGAATTTCATTTTTTGAATTTGATGAAATGTTCCTAAGATATGTCTAGGGATACTCCATTTGGGAGGATATTTTTCAAAATCCATCTCTTTGAAATGGGAATTCATATCACTTTGACTGTCAACTTTATTGGGCATGGTGGCCATGACCATTTGACTAGCTAGGGTTTCTTGATCCAAACTGGCTTTAGAGCTTGGGTGGGTTAAAATGTTGATGGAAATTACTTAGATGAATGACTTGGAATATTGTATTTCTAGTATAAATAATTATCATTCTAATATTCAATGGTTTGAGACTACTCATGATATTTATATTTTATTTTAATCAAGTGTAGGAGAGGCTTGTTCATTGGGATGAACACATGGAACCTAGATGTTATCATTAATCTACTTGATCTCATAATAGGGTCAATAGATATGGGTTGGCCTAATGATTTGTTTATGTCAATTATAACTTCTAACTCCTATAATTCTATGGGTAGCTGAGGGAGTTTTACCCACATCAAAATATCCTCCATGGTTGAGCTACAAAGGTTAGTGTCAACTTTACATCTTTTGGTACTCACATTATAATTGATCATGAACCATGGTCCTTTAGTTATGAAAATGAATCAATCTTTGTAGTTTGTCAAGTTAACCAAAAATAAGTTTTTATCCAGGGTGACGACCTTAAGCTATCTTTTGGGTTTACACCTTTATTTCAACCACTTTTTGAAGTAGTATATATTAGGTTGAAACCCATTGACTTAAGCCAAAATTGATTTGGTGAGCTTAGAATAGTCCTCTTTGATAATAATGTATAGGACCTTCACACACATATCATTATTTTCCATGATAGGATAGATGAATAAATTAGGGAGGTCTTGGTTTATGGGTCTTTTGCCTAACACATAGTTTTCCCAAGATAGATTTGGGTGTATGTATATTCTCCAATCTATGGGACCCCCTTAGAATCAAGATCTATAATTTTTGTGATTTTACATGGTTTTTATTTTTCTACTTCTCTAGGTGAGGCATCTATGTTCCTATAGAAAGCACCTATTTTTTCAACTCCTTTTTTTATTTAAAATTTTGAAAAGTTTGCCCATCTATTTCTCCTTCTACTGCTTCTGCACCTTTCACAACCATATTCTCTTCAAACTAAATTATGGGATGACATATATCAAGAGTAAAGAAATCAAATATTTTAATAAATTAGGGCCATGTTAGTGTGGTAGGAGAGTATCTATAAAATTTTGGTGTATTTTGGATTGTCATTATTTGTCTTGGTAATGTTATTATACATGAAAATAAATTTATTTGTTGAAATAGAACTGATAAGGAGTAAGTTTTATATATATTACTTGAGAAATCTCACATGGAATATTTTTTAATTTCAAAGTTATATTTGCTATAGTCCATAGTTTAAAATTAAACCATATAAACCTATTGAATTTTTAATTTTTGCTAATTAAATTTCACACTATTTATTATGATTTTATCTCTAATCCATCATCATGTCAATATGACAAGATGTCTTACATCATAATGTTTATTTCATAAATATCACCTTATAGTTTTAGTAATTTGAAGATATTGTAAGATCAAAACTTTTTTTTGACCAAAAATTTTAGATCTGAATTATTATTTTTTATAATTTTGAATTTTTAGTTAGGTTTATGTATTTTAAATCATATTTATGGAATTTTATAGAGTTACCCTTTGGTTTTAATACCATTAGGCATGTGATGTAACCATATTTTTTAATGATGGTATTGAATGATAGAAAATTTTATACATGACATTAATGTTCAACAATATTGACCATGTCTTATTGGTTTTGACCTTTGACCTTTACTCCTTTGAATAGAATTATTAAAAATGATTCATATTATATTGATGGTATGTGATATTTATTTTTATTATATTTTTTTAGAGGTATTACATGTTAATGACTTAGTATATGGTTGAAATATGGATACCATGGTTGAGCTTAGCTTGGATGATGTTGACTAGAAGATTCTATATAGAGTTAAACTTGGTCATGTCACTATTTTAGGGAAATTTACTTATGATATCAATATGATGATTGAATTAGATGATAGGTGGAACCATGATAGATGTAAATTATAGCTTCACACATGTAAAATGGATGTCACATTAGAGGATGTATGGTAGATTCTAAATTTTCTACTTGTTGGCAAGAGGGTTGTAGTGTATGCTAGTATTAGGTAGGATATGCTATTTATGTATGCACACACACACATGAACTACCATGCATTTAGGTATAATTATAGTGAAAATGTCTCTATGGTTTTTCTTGGAGATAAATTTACTTTTTTATGTTCTATGATTATGAAATTTTTTGTGTTGTTTACTTTCTTCCTTCATTGTCATGGATGGTGGTGTTATAATGATTTATTATGGAAGTATTATTATGTTATTGATATCAAGGAGAGAGTAAAAATATATTTTTTGAGGTGGACCATGGTGGCTAACACACACACACACACACACGCATGCGCACACACACACACACACACACACACACACACACACACACACACACACACACACACACACACACACACACACACACACACACACACACACACACACACACACACACACACACACACACACACACACACACACACACACACACACACACACACACACACACACACACACAGGATATTTATAAACTTGTGGGTTTTGATGGAGGCCTCAATACAGTGACTTTATTACATGTTTAGGCCTATGAGGAAATTACTATTATTTATCTTACTATATGACCTAATATTGGTTGAGTATACGCTCAATTTTTAATATAAAAATGGGTTTTGGATAAGCATCTAGGTATTATCTCGATGGATTATTATGTGACATTTGATAGGTTCATGCCTACCAACATACTATAGAGACGGGATCATGGTTACAGTTTATGACCAAAGGATGTAGTGGATTTTTACCATATTTATGTTTCCATTTAGATTAATTATTGGACCATGTATTTTTATTGAGATCTTAGTTTTATCAAGTTACATGATAATTTGACATATAATAGGATGTGAACTTAGGTGCATGTCCTTAGTCTAGGTTTATAATATAATCTCATCATATAAGTGATATACTAGGTCTAAGTGGTGCATACCTATCACCATTACATGTAGAGGATGTGGATCTTCCACTTATATATTTAAAAATGGATGATGTGGGGTGTACTATAAATTATACCTAGTGGTGGATAGGGGCCATTTTACATATTTTATTAATTTTTTTCATTATACACACACACACACACACACACACACACACATATATATATATATATGCATATATATATATATATGTATATATATATATATATGTATGTATATATATATATATATGTATATATATATATATATGTATATATATATATATATATATATATATATATATATATATATATATATATATATATATATATATATCTGTGTGTGTGTGTGTGTGTGTGTATATGTATATGTATATGTATGTATGCATGTATGTGTGTGTGTGTGTGTGTGTGTGTGTGTGTGTGTGTGTGTGTGTGTGTGTGTGTGTGTGTGTGTGTTTGATATCTTGTATATTTCTCATATAGGTGATGAGTATTGGGTGATGATGGTATATGAATCTAGTAAGACTTTGATGTGTTATATAAAATTTGATGTAGTTGTAAATATGTTTCTTATGAGGGTAGGACATATAGAGATTATTCATGCACATATTTTTTTATCATACTTACATTTATTATATTTCCTTTATTATAGTTTTTGATGAGTGAGAATATTGTCATCACTAGTTGGATATATGACTAGTAGTCGCATTTAAGAAAGATATATAGAGAAATATTGGCTTGATATAATTTATTAAAGTTAGAGCACACACAAACCATGGTAGATCTGGGAGTTTTACTAGAGCATGTGAGACAATATAGGTCTAGATCACACAAGAATAATGGATATAGTGGAGCCTTTATTTCTAGGGTGAGTATCATAGGGATAATGAGGATTCATAGGCATCGAGGGATGGTATCTTGATTATTTATTGATTTTTTAATAGAATATGATCCATTTATATATGATGAGATTTATTTATTTCTATCTTATGGGTTTTAATTGTTACACTTGGTTTTAATTAATTTCTAAATTTGATTATTTCTCATTTCACACCACATGTTAGTAATAATTTTTTTCTATTACCTTAATTGAATTTATATTATTTATGATTATATGTATTGGATGATATTATTTTATATTACTTGTATTTTATCTTAATACTAAACATTGATTATCCCATCTTTTGGGTAATAAATTTTACTATAGTCTTATCAAACCCATTATTGATCCTTTTTTGGAACAAATTGGATAAATCCCTTTTTCTATTATGTTTGTGAAATACTATCAGATGATACTTTAATTTGACCTATAGTATCTCTATGCACCTACATTATCCATTTTTTTTTTAATAATGAAGTAATTATTCCCATATTATTTTATATTTTATCCTTTACAAATTTGTCTTCTCTAGGTTATTTTCTAGGTAGAGCTCAAATGACCCATGGTTCCATAATGAAATATCCTAGGATAGTTAAATCATAGTAATGTGCCTTATAAGAAGATATTATACTAGAACAATAATTTAAATAATTATAATGAGACATTGGTTGCTTTTTAGTAACACCTTGATAAATTTTAGACTTCGTCAAATGAGTAGTATAACTAGATGGAAAAAGGGATCTTGTTGACTAAGTGTCAAATTTTACAAATGCAATAATCAATATACCTAAAAGTTATGTAATATTTTGTCTTAATTTATAACAATTATTTTTATGATGTTCATTAATACCATGATATATGCAAAATAGTTTTCCATTTATTTTATTGAGATGGTGAGGAGGATGATAATAATGATGAGGCAAAGTGATCAAATTATTATCCAATAATAATTTTATAATACCATGAGGTTAATATCTAAAAATATCAAGTATAAGAGGTTTAAAATTTTTAAAATTAGGTTTATTCAACTTAGGAACCACTTTAAAAACTTATTTTTTTGATTTTTTAAGAACCTTCATTTCACTTTTTATTTCTAAAAGTTATTCCTTAGGAGGTGGAATATTTACCTTTACATCCTTGTGTGAAAATTATTTTTTAGGTTAATGTATTCATGTACTTTCATTGGATTGGGATTAGGTGTCAATTTTTATTATAATGAAAGAGTTTTGTAACAAAGACATTTAAATTAATCAAAAGTGTCATAAATTAACTCTACCTTAAGTGGATAAATAAGGCCTCCATAAAATATGTATTGCATTTCTAAATCTATCTGTACATATATAAATTGATGCATACAAGTCTTAAATAAGAGAATGCATTCAAAAGATCATTATTATTTTCCTTGATGGAGAGAAGGTAAACATTCATATGTAATGTGCGGTCCCTTATTATGTGTATCTCATTATAAATGGATATTCTAACTCAATATGTGAATGTAAAGACCCACTATGCAAAGAGTGAAACTAATCCAAAAAAATTCTAGTTATTTTTTTCTAAAATTCCTTTTAGTGAAATATGAGCACATTATATTTGTCCATATAATATATAAAACATATGAGATGTATATAAGGATAACTACTTAAATAAAACATACAAAATTTAGGCATGAGGAAGTTCCAAGGTAATGGGGAATTTAGAATATTCTACATAATTGGGTTTTCATATATGGAGTTAGTGTTAATATAATCATCACATGCTTTAATTTATAGGTTTATGTGATGCCTTAATTTTTATAATGGAACAAAAACATGAATTAAGTATATTAATTTTTGTGAAGGAATGGTAATATATTTAAAAGATTAATTCAATGATTAGATATTATTATTTTCTATTTTCATAGGTACATTATTATGAATAAGTGAAGAAGGTTAGGAAAAAAAGAATTTTAGTAATAGGAATAAGTTATGGAAAATCATCACACTCATGTGTAACTTCTTCCATATATTCACATTTAAACTATGTATGACTGTATTATTACATTTTTATTAGATTTGTTCTCAATAGAGGGATCATTTGGAGAGATGTTTTGAAATTGATTTATTATTTATAGAGAAATACAATTTATTTAATTGTATGTTTCCATTTATAAAAAAAGAGAATTAATTTAAAACTATACACATTTATTTTCCATATCTAATAAGAGATAATGAGCTTCACATTCTTCACATTCTTTTCTTATTTTCAGATATAGAATTAACTTCACATTCTTGAATTTTTTTCTCATTTCTAGAGAGAATTTTACTTTTTCATATGTTTTTTCAATTCTTAGAAAGAGAGTATAATTTCACATTTTTCATATTATTATTCAATTTATAGAGACAGAGATTAGGAATTTCAAAATTTTCACATTCTTTTTCCTTTTCTAGAGAGTGGGAAATTAAAATTATTCAAAATGTTTTGCCATTTCTAGAGAGTGTAAGAATTTAAAATTCTTAATAGGTTTTTTTTTCATTTATATGGAGACTAATAATTTCATATTCTTCACATGCTTTTTCCATTTCCATGTAAGGGTTATGATTTTACTTTTTATAATTATTAATGAGATGAAATGATGTAGAATTTTTTAAATATATATGAGATATATTAGAGAGATAATATTAAATTTTTAAGTCATAAGGTATGATAAAAACATGCCAATTTTCATTAATATATTGATCATATTATTATATTATGTAATTTAAAGAAGAGGTGAAATAGGAAATAGGAGAATGTGATACTATTTATTCCTTAGTGGATTCATTTTATTCTTCACTAAAGTCTTAAATATTGTACAAAACCTCTTAGTTTTCAGCCTAACATTATAGCTGACAATATAATCATAATAATGATAAAGCATATTCCTCATAAATATATCTAGTATCATTAATCATACATGTTTGGTTATTGGTCCACTTATTACCATAAGAATAATGAATATTATTTTGAGCAAATATGAATTCCATGAGTTGATAGTCACAAGGTGTTTAAGAATAATTTTCCATTTTTTATTAGGTCTTAAAGAAGCTATTAAAAATTAGGCAAGGGGTAATCCAAATAAATAAATAAGATTGAAATAAGAAATCATATTTGAAAACCTAAGATAAAAAATAGAAACCTAGAAGGACATAGGATTCTCTCTCTCTCTCTCTCTCTCTCTCTCTCTCTCTCTCTCTCTCTCTCTCTCTCTCTCTCTCTCTCTCTCTCTCTCTCTCTCTCTCTCTCTCTCTGTGTGTGTGTGTGTGTGTGTGTGTGTGTGTGTGTGTGTGTGTGTGTGTGTGTGTGTGTGTGTGTGTGTGGGTGGATTCACTAACACATTTTACCCTAATTTAAATTAGCGAGTTAGATTAAATTAATTAATATATAAAACTCCTAGAATAATGTCTCAATTCATATTAGAAAAAAAGGAAAATTTATATAACAAATACAATAACAAATGGTCAACATGGGTGTAAGAGAACTCTTAGCATATTTGTTGAATGGATAGAACCCTAATTATCTAGTTTATACACACATGAGTTGTATCACTACTCTAGACATAAAATGTTTTCACATATTTTATTATGGTTAATTATGTTGGTTTTATTCATTATCAATAGTTGATACTAACTATAGTGGCTAGAACTAACCCTACACATAGTGGGTGAATTTTTATTTCCAAAGCAATGTAACTATGTATGTGATGAATTTTTATGCCTTTATTTCTTTCCATTTTTTATGGGATCACATTTATATCCAAACTTTAGTTATCCACAATCTATCCAATAGTAAATGGGTGGGGGGGTGTCAGGTGAAATGGTTGAGTTTTACTGACCTTAACTAATTCCCATTACTATACCAAGTCTTGCACTACATTAACAATACTTTGAATATGGCTCAAACTCAAATGTAGTTATAACATTAATTTTTGTGTGTGTGTGACTGATAGTGTATGATATTATTAATGTTATTTATCCTATTTTTCTGTTGGTACAATCATGTAAATATGATTTGACCCTTGTAAACTTGAAATTCATCTCTAAAATTATGAAATTACAATAAGTAATCTTGTCTAGATATTGATAATTTAATATACTTGTGTTTAAATGTCTTAAAGAAGCTTTATATATATAAAAAGCTTCTTTAAGGACCTAAATTTGAATTAAGGACCTAGAGGCACACTAAAGATGGAAAAATAATATAAAACATGACCAAAAAATGCTCCTAAAATGAAATGTACCCAAAATAAATTGAAAAGGGATCTGGGTCATTTATTATCTTTCTATTTAGTATCTACAATTGATACTAACCTTAAATATTAGATTTGACATGAGGATTGATAGACTTTAGGGTTGATATGGAGGGAAATATATCTCAATGTTATGTGAGAAGTTATTTATGATGGGATAAGGGGGTCATGTAGATAAATAAAATTAGTAATATGATCAAAGGATCAAGAGAAAAGAGTCACTAAGTACACACACACACACATGCAAAATCACTTAAAATTATTATGAAATAAGGATTATAAAAAATATGGGTATCTATGCTACCCTATTTTTATTAATTCCCTAACAAATTTCCATCACATTTTATTAATAATAAAATTAGTCTCAAATAGTGTTTAGTACCACAATAATACCATGAATAAGTTCATTACTTTCCCCAAGTGAGGTATTGCTTCCATTTTCATTTTCATCAGCATTGGCATTATCATTGCCACTATCATTTCCATCTTAATTTGCATTAACATTTCAATTTTCATTTACATTATAAATTCTATTTTCAAGAGGAGGCTCATTATTAAATTATGTTTACCATTCCTCATCCCTTATTTAATCTTACATAATTGTTTCCAACTCCATCTCTTAAAATTCACATTCTCACCATTCCAAGATACACATACCATAACTAGGCTAATAATTCACCAATATATCCCCAAATAATAAATTTGGGCTCTAATACCATTGTCATATACATGAAAATTCGAACCTAAAAACATTTTTCATAATCAAGGTATTCAGGATATAGTCTATGATGACTTTCTATTTAAACATATGAATCATTGAGCTCAAGGTTTATTTTTGTATCATTTTTACATTTATTTTAAATAATGTTGATCAACCTAGAGTTTATTAACATATCTTAATATTTAATCATATTGAATGAAAATATGTGGAGTGAGAGGTTCAACATAGATTACATTATCTTGATAGGGATAAAAACTCTAGTTTGTGTTCTTGAAACAAATTCTAACGCATAAAAAACCATATAAATGAAAAATATCTAAATGGGATCACTACATTGGTTTCAATTTTTCAAATAGGAGTTATTCAACATGGACCTCTTAGACAAGAAAATTTTAATCATACCAGGATCAAATCTACTCTAGGTAGATATATCAACTAAGTATTATTAAGGACATAGTTTTGAGTAATGTAATAATGATCTTAGGACCAATAAATATGGCCCATTCAATATTATTCAAAATCTTCCACTCATAACCTATTTTTGGTAAACTAATAAAAAATGTCATCGGTTTCCCCTAAGAATACACAATCAAGCTTAAGAAATAGAAACAAATAAAGAGATTCCCATATCTTTGCACTTTAATAGGGTTTCAAGTATATAAACACTTATTATAACTCAATGTTAACTCTAAATCACAATGCTTCAGTCAAATATCTCAATCTAGACTACTAAGTGTTAGTTTATTGAAACCTAGACAAGTGTTCATAGTATTTTCCCATTTTTGATTTTTGACAACATACCTATTTTTTAATTTAGGGTAATTAAATATAATAAATGAAGACAAGGCAAGATCCAAATCATCATTATTTCTAAAATATCAATAAACAAGTAACCACATGTTTATAAATATGCACTAGACTGATCCAAACCCATATATCCCAACAATATTGGTGTTTCTATGTTTTAACCACCAAATATGGAAAATCATTCCAAAACAAGTATATGTTTTATTAGCATAAAATTATACTTACCTATTTTTAAAAATAATTATAAATTATACATTTGTGAAGTTTAGAGTTATGTTATTACCACACCCATCATAAAATCATATAAATAATAAGAGAGTCTAAAATTTGAGGGTTTCGATATCAATTCCATCATAGCTAATTATATGTTTCCTACAAGAAATGAATTGAAAAGGTATAGTCTTTTAGACACTAATATTTAAATCTATATTACAATGAGAAAATAAAGATACATGCATCATTTATATGGAAACTATATTATTTCATAGATATTAAATTTGAAACTAACATTATCTTACTTCTATACACATGAATTATTTGGTCTATAAATATCCCATCATGGTTTTAACCTTCACCTTTCAAACAACCAAATTCCTAAAATCTTTCACATGATTATCAATAAATATTTATCTCTTTTAATTATAGTAATATCTTAATTTCACAAAATGTTTTTTATATGAAATACAGTGTTATTAGGTTCTTAAATCACTCTTATAATAATGAAAAGTATGTGTCATAAAATAATTACAAACAAAAGTGAAATTCCTACTTTCAAGCATCTCCTTAATAGTCAAACATATATCTAAATTTTGATTTAAAAAATAACATGATTTGATGAGCATATAAACATTTAGTAATATCATTGAATTTGTTACTGTAGAATAATATTTCAATTAACTTGTATGCCTATTATAATATAACATAGTAGGGCTAGGATCCCTTTTAAAATAATAGTCATATTGATAAAAAAAAAATTAGTTTCCATTATCCATGTATGTTATAATAAAAAATTAGATATAAAAGGTAGAAGAGTAAACATTCCCATAAACATATGTATTTTTAAATTTTTTAAATTTGTCCAAATGTTACAAGGGTAAGAAAGACAAGTAATACATAAATAAGACCGAAATGCTCACACTAATGGTGGGGAAATGTATTACTTATAAGTTTAAAAATTATATAAAGTGGTTAAAAATAGTAATAAAGAGAATTTATGCTTTAACTAACCTATAAATGTAGTAAAATAATTACATTAAATATTTGTATAAAAATAAGATCTTTCATGCAAAAAATAATTAAACACAACTTTATATAAGATTAACAAATCATATTACCATATCTATTAGACCAATAAATATGAAATGAAATATATATTCATTAAGATACAATATTAACATTGGATCCTATTTATTTTTATAAATAAATGGAAAGTCAATGCATTATATACAATAAACCAAATAACACATATAAATCAGTATGATTATAATAAAGCATATGTATGATCTATATTTCCCTTAATACCATAAGTAAATCCTAAAAATGAATAAGGTTTGTTGTATATATTTCATAAATGTATTAAACTAAAAAAAATCACAAGAGTATTAGTTATATATAAAATATTACACAAATTTCTCATGAATCATTAGGTTTATGTTTAACCCTATAATATAGATTTAGGAATCTAGGATTAAAGGGGGGTAGAGATATCCTAGGGCACAAGGGTGATAAACTATCTCTATAGTAGGCCAACTTATTTGAAAACTTAGATAAAAAAATATTATGATTTATATACTAAGATATGCTAGAAATAAAAAGTACAACTATGCTAGATATTGAAATGATAATGAATATAATATACTTAGTTTATTATGATGCTAATATAAATTTAATATGGATTGGGTTGGAAATGGGCTGGATCAATGCCTTGGATTAGTCATTTGATTATGTAAATTATACCTTTATATCCTTGGAAACTTTCATCTACCTAAGATGGTTACATCAATGCTTTTGTCTAATATGGATGTAAGTGTATAGTATTAAACACTTGACATATCTAGATGTAACCACATGGGATAATATATGTTTTGTGTCATCTTCACTCTGATGTGTTTAGATCCAGATCATGTATTTTTACTTATTTTCAAATATAAAAACCCTATTTTTTACTCTTTATAGTGGATGTGGGAAAAATGGGTTAGTGGGCTCACGAGGTTGATCTTACACTGAATAATCCTCTATTAGTGAGGTTTTCCTACATATAAACTACTCTAAAGAGGGTCTGAGACTCATGTATTTCTCCCCTACATTTTGTATTTTGTGTATTTTTTATGCTTCTAAATTAACCATAGGTGCTCTTAGTGCTTAAATAACACTTCTCGTTTTATAATTTAGAAACTTCAGAGCATGAGTTGTAGTTTTTGACAATCTAGTTTCCTGTGGTGAAATAGCAATAGGACAAGATAAACTATTCCATAATATTTGATTTGGTGGTTAGGAGACACCTTGGTCCATTATTTATGAATTATAGATAATATATGTAAATACTTAGTGAATTATGTTCCAAATTTAAGCTACAAGCTAGTCTAAATGGATATTTATAATGAAGCTAAAATAAAGTGATCTGGTATAAAAAAGAGCAAAGAAAAGGGTAAGGTAGAAAATAAATGAGTGATTACCAATTTTAGTCTCAAACATTATGACAAAGCATCAATTTCAACTAAGTATGCATTTAACCAATATATAATACAACATATCCTAAGCTCAAATTCCACTATATACCAGGCAGGCTTTAAGGGATAATGTAAAGAGTCACAAGTAAGAACTAGGTCTACTTTAAGGATTTAGTACTATAATCAAATAACATTAGCACATCTGAATACAAAGTAAAATGAAGTGAATTAATACCTAAGATCCTCCAACTAATATAACATACACACAAATTAGAAACCCTATGACTAGAAAATGTAGCTCAAAATTCAAAGACACCATTTAAATTGTAGACATCTACTAGAAATTGAGAGAAAAGCTATATTAGAAATTGACATATCAAATATGGATAATACTTAAATAATTCCTTGGTTATATTAATTTCTTCAAGTTTAAAAAAGTCACTCAAAAATCTCTTTTTTTTACAAATGGTAATACATGCCTTAATAGAAAGATCAGGAAGTATACTGGTCAGTTACAAAATATAGGTATACAAAAATAAGGACAATTGTCCTTACAAGTTCTTAAATACAAGTGCTTTTCACAATCATACTGACCTAGAGGAAAATATGCTAACAAAATAACAAATGCCTTTACAATGGAATATTCTATTTCAAAAGTTACAAAATAGAATATTATCTAACTTATTGGTGGGGCCTCTGATTATCATTACTGAAGGATGCTCATGGCCTTAGCATGTTTCTCAACAACTAGCTTTAGATCCACATTAGTCTTCATAATACACTCCTCTTGATTTTCCAAGTCATCAAAATTCCATGTCATTCATATCCATGGCTTATTCATGCTCCTAACTTCATTTATCATTTCTTTTGTACTCAATATCATGTCTAGGATCTTACTGTTATCAACCCTAGATTTGCCTTTTATTTTTATTTTGATTTATTGGGTAACCAAAGTAGCCCTATGTTTAAATCATTCATCACTTATGATTTCAAGGATACTAGGTTGTGTAAGATCTATGAGCATGGTCCCAAGAAGTTTCTTAATTCTTGTAATTATCTCCTTATCATCTTTTAGTAGTATTTCCACATTATTGTTCCAAGCACTCAAACTTTGAACCTTTTCAATCAAAATTCCTATAATTGTGCTCAAGTGTCCCAAACTGATGGTTTTGAAACCTGGTATTGTTTTCCTTGCTTGAATGTTGAGAAGTAGGGTTATCTTATCCTTTAATGCTTGTCATTGGGTGACCATGATCTTGACCAATGCACACTACCCCTCTAATGCACTCTACCTTAGTTTCATTATTTTGAGTGCCTCAAACATGTCATAAAATGGCTCATCAATAATTTTGGTCATGGCTTCAGGCACTGATAGAACTACCTATGTCTTTAAGTTCTCCTTTTCTCTTTCTAAATTTAATATTCTTTACTTTATCCCCTAGACTCCATCTTTGACTTGTGCTAATTGGACCTCAATCAAGATCTCCACATCTTCTTCACGAATGGCTGACTCATTAGGTTATTGGCCTCCCATAAGGGTTAGTCCCACAAAGGGATCCACCTTTTCAAAGGTGAATTCCTTTATTCTAACCACCATTGTTCTTGTTGTAATCTTTTCCAATCTATCTATTTTAGGATTGTATTGGATGGTATTGACTACCTTCTTGAATTTGGGAGGTTCTTGGACCTCCACACCTAATCTACTAAATTATCCTAAGGCATTCATCCTCTTACTTTATGTCCTTGGGTGACCACAATTTTTATTTCTTCTTGATTTTTTACCATAGCTCTAATCCATGGATTTATGTCATCTTGTATTTCAACATTATCCACTCTTGTCAAGGCCCATGAAATAGAAAGAGAAGTAATCTTTTGTAACTTTCCATAAATGAACCAATTAGGAATGACTAATCTATGAATTTGGAATTCATCATTGAAGAGATTAATTTCACTAGTGGGATATGTGAAAGTCAATCTTGGTCTCTTAATTAGTCTAATGGGGACCAATGTTAGCTTTGCCTTCCTCTTCTCTTAGGATGCCACAAGGATAAACTCTTTTCCTTTATCTTCCTCAAGCTCCTCATTCTTGTTTGAGTCATATGCCTCTACAAGTTCCTTGACAACACCCTCAAGTGTTTCTTCTAGATCTAAGGATATCATATCCAAATACTCTACAAGATAAGGTGGTCTTTAGGGAAGTTTTTAAGGTAGGGGGCCCTCCCTAGGTCTCTCTTCCAATCTCAATTTTTATAATTTCTATTTTCCCTTGCCTTGTTCATCCTATTTTTTCACAATTTGCCCTTGAGTTTATGGTTTTGGTTTTTATACTTGGGGCTTATCCTAGGATATTCCATGTTGACCCGATAACAAAAGATATTACAAAGGATGCATTTTCAAGATTCTCCTAAGGGCTTGTCATCCTTGATCAATCTGTGTTCCAAATTGATGTTGTGGACTTGGATCTTGGCTAACACTTCTTCATAATTCTTAGCCTTAATGTATATGATGTCATGGACACCAAGTTGATGTACATATTCAAGCTTTGGGAAATTATTTTCATTTAAGTGGCTAGCCACTATACCCTTAGGATCCCACATATTAAGTTCATTTAGTTGAAAACCAAATGAATCTGAGTGTCTGGTCATGGTCTCAACCTATTTCCAGCCTTGGAGTATGGTCCTTTCAATGATTAGAGGGAAGGTGTGGAGAAGTCCTTTCTTATTTCCTTTACAAGTAACATCAATTCCATGCAAGAACTATAGAATCAATTTCTTGCTTAGCTAGCTTGCTAGTAGCATATACTAGTAATTTGTAAGGTTGGGAGAGGATGTCCTCAATCCTAATGACTATACAATCAGAGTAATACCATATGTCCCCCATCATTTCAACATATTTTTTGATGAGAGGGTGGACCTTAGGTATGGGAACACCTATGATGGCCTCCATTATGGTTGGATAAACATAGTCACAAATGAACTACATGTGATTCCTGTATTTGAAGATACGTAATTTGGAATAATAGTGTAAAATGGTGGTTTTGCCTTCTAGGGATCAATTCCTAACACCATGGAAGTTGATTGAGTTAAGAAGGGCATCTATCAGGTATGACATCATGTAAAACTTCTTGGAGGTCTTCCTTTTAATAAAAGTGAATTGGTTGGTTAGGAAGACACTAATTAAATCTCCAATTGAAGGGGTAAGTATTTATTCCATCATGAAATGTATAAAGGGAACCTATATTTTGTTCACATAGGTGTTTGAGGGGGCTCCAAAGACTTGATTCAATAAGGTCATTATAACCCTAATGCCATCCATGAATTGGACTATAGAGATTTTATGCTCAAATTCCTTGAAGATATTAGGGCATTGGTATAGCCAGGGTCTAAGGATAGAGTCTAGGTCATGGTTACTTGTCCACTCCTTGATTTTGGATAGTTCTACATGGGGAAGGGGGAGATTATAATACTTATCAAATGATAAAAGATAAATATATTCTACTTCTTTGGAGTTTCCTTCTTTGATGATCCATTCATTATCAATTCTATAGTCAACAAAGATGGGAGCAAGGATGTTTATATAGTGTAATACCTCAAGTTTTTTCATGGCATGGTGAAGGCCAACCATTTATATTGTAACTAGGTCAAAATGCCTCCTAATTATAGTGGTGATTCTTTTTTCCTCTTTGGAAATGGATAGTAACTCCTCTATCATGAAGAAGAGCTCACACCAATTCTTAATCCCTAGGATATTTAGGGCTGTAAGGTCTAATTTAGCATCTCTAAAGATCTGACCTTCATTATCTATTGACAATTAGAGCTTGGTATCTTCCTTTAATTTTTGTCTATGAGCTACCATTATCTTTATTCCTAAAAATTTCTCACACCAAATTGCAAATGATCTCTGTGAAATATTTCTCATGTATAGAAACACAATTAAGTTCTCCTTAGATCAAATTGTAATCAATTGAGTTCATTTTGGTAACTTTTATGTAGGGTTTAGGGTTTTGGATATTTAATTGTGGAATATATCTAGGCTTCAAATTATATGTTCCTTGGATTTGATTTGGACCTTTTCCTTTATACTTTTGTATTTTTGAGCCCACAAGATCTTGTATTTTGTCATTTTATACTTTCATTGTTCTTATGTGTCATTGGTATAGGCCTTTCATGAAAATTTTCATCAATGCCTTTTTGAGAACTAGCCATTGGCATTTAAAAATTCCTCTTTCATTTCACTCATTTGGATTAAAATATAGGATTAGTTTGAACTATTGAATGTAATTTGGGCCATTGCCTATGATTGTCTCCTTTTATTCTAAACATTGTAGTTATGACACTTAACATCATTACATTCCTTCCCCGTGCTTTAATTCCTATATCAGTCACTTACCAAATGGGCATTGGCCACATGGTGAGCTCACAGGCCTTTGAAAATTCATGATCCCATTATACCATCTTGTCAACTATGCCTTGAATGAGCCTTTTTCATGCATCAAAATCATGGGTTTTTGGGGCTTCATTAAAAAGTCCTTAGGAGCCTTCATGTTGTTGGATCAAAATCTAGACATAAAGCATGAACTATTGATTTATAGAAATGTCTAAACATTATGTTAGCATATTATTAAGAATATGACTTAGGATTAAGTCCCTTAGGCTAAGCTTTGTTTCTCTTATTAAGCATGGAATAAATATTATGCTAAGGTTTTTATGCCTAAGTTTCCAAATTTATATGTGAGGGGGTCATGGCATAAATATTTTAGGCCAATGAATATGTTGTGTTTAATAAACACAATGTACACATTGGTATACAATATTTATGCCAAGGATTTATAAAATATGCTCAAAAGGATCAACATGACATAATTGCCCAATAACAAATAGGATTTTATTATATTGAAAAAACACATTAAAACCTTCAGCTAGAAGCACTTGGTCTAAATTTTATGCTACAAGAACTCTCCTTTAAAATAATACTTAGTATAAGTATATAGATTAAGGTTCATGATGTTTGAACAAAATGTCATGGGGACCTTAAATTATAGACTTAGACTAGGTTTACTTTGCATATACTTAGACCATAAGACCATTTCCACATTTTTCAAATTGAATATTTCTAGTGTTTGAGCATTTCTTGAGCATTTACCTTATCTTGTAAAGCATTTTTTAGCCTTACAACAAGATTTTGGAGTATATTTTGACCCTGATCATAATAATTTATTATCTTAAATTTGAAAATATCATGAACATGAATTTTAAGCTACTGAAGATTTTAATTTTATGGGATTAAAGTTTACGATCACATAAATGTCAAATACATATTCAGGGATGTCAAATGATGGTCATATGAGCATCAATTTTAAGCTCATCAAATTATTATGGCCCAATGTGGGAGTGCCACTTGGCACCTATATAGGACTTCATAGGATTTTTTACTTAATTTACTTCATTGGATCTTAATCGATGATGAAGCACCAGCCATAGGATCATGATCCAAGAGCTTTCTTTATATTGGTCACTTTATTGGGTAGGACCCATTTGTCTTTGATCAATAAATGCAAGGGTGCCATTTGTCAATCATTCATGCCTTCTATATTTATTTGAATTTTCAATTGTGCCTCACTCCATCTGACTAGGAGGCCATGATCAAGTGACAAGCCTTGATTATGATCTGAGGGCTTGAATATGATTGGTCTAGGAGTTGTGTGCATGATTATATTAGAATTTCCTTGTGTTTTTAAATCAAAAGGCCATGAGGAATCATGAACTATGGGATCATCAAATATTCACATTTTTTAAGTTGAAGCTCAAGTTTTCCTCACTTTATTGGATCAAATGTCATTATAAAGCACAGGTTGTTGGATCTTATAATATGCAAGGAAGTTAAGTTGAGACTATAGAAATAAAAAGGACATATGATTAAGGTGTTAAGATTAAGGTCTCTCTCACATTAATAAATATATTGGGGCCTTAATATTAAAACCTTAGACTAAGTTACAAATCAAAGGACTAAGCTAACATAAAACTGAACTCAAAGAGCTAGGACTCTAGCTAAGGTGTTAAGACTAAGGTCTTGATGTATTAATAAATATGTCAGGGCCTTAGGGTTAAAATATTAGGATAAGTTAGGACACACTAAAATTACCTTACATAATTAATATTAATTAGGCATAAAAAGGAACTTCTAAAGGGGGATTATAACAAAAGGGGGCCAATCATCTTAAGTTGAGTTTTAGTTGTGCTGGAAAACATGGCTAAGCTCAAAACATGGGCTTTATCTTTGGGTCTAAAAATGGATTTTAAAAGGGGTTTTCATCAATTTGGTTCTCACCATTATTCAAATTTAAACTGAGGGTCTTGGCTAGGGTTTTGAAACATGAAATTCTTAGGGGCAAACACCATGGAACATACAACTAGAGCAATAAAGACCATTTATTAGTGATTTTAGTCCAAATTAAAGCTAGAATAAAACCAATTAATCTTGGTTATAATGAAGTGGATGATATTCAAATTCTACAAATGACCTATCATGATAAATTTTCAAATTCAAACTTCAAGGTTTCTCTAGGGTCCCAATTTTTAAAAATGGGGGGTATGTTGGTCCCAACATGTATCAATATGCAATATGTGATAAATAAGTACATGGAGTGACTTATAGTTTAACTTGGAAAATATGACTCATGGGATGATCCTTTAGTATTTCAAACCTATGTATGTGTTTTCCCTATGATTGATATGTAAATAGGATAAAATAGGGAAGATTTGCTCATTTGAATGCTCGATTGAATGCTTTTGGTATTTTTCCTTGTGAGTTTTGTGGTATGTGATAGATGAGTAATAAATTAGGTTTTATCTTGTATATATCAATCGCTTTATATAATATATCACATTATATCACTTAGGTTTACCATAGGTTTATGTTTCAATTTCAAATTAGATGACTTTAGGACATTGGACATTTGTGTCAAGATAAAAACACTTATATTGACATATGTGTCTGATTGGGACATAAGTGTTTAGGTACCTAAAAAATATTCACAGGTCCCCAAAATGAAAAAATATAATATAATAATGTTTATAACATTATAAGTATGATAAAAGGCTTGAGTCATCAAAATAACATTGGTCATACTAAGAGTTGATTAATTTGGTATAGAGAGATAGTGTATGTGAGCCTTTCAATAGTGGGAAGGGTATATAAGATGAAAGTAAATCCATGATATGTTTTTTCCAAGTACAAAATAATAAGGTGATATATAATTCATAATACTTTCTACATTTCCCCTTTTAATTTAGTAATGAAATTACTAGTTTAAAGGAAAAGAAAAGTGTACCTAGGTGTGTATAACACACATTGCCTTTGTGTGAATCCAACATAAGTGTTTTGTTGGTGACTGACCTAAAACCAAGATAATTTTATATTATAAAATCAATTCATATAATCTAACATAAAAAAAATTAAAAATATTTAAATTGAAAGTGATTGTGTTTAGGAGTACACTTGTGTATTGATGTACTCACCTTGCCTTTAATAATTGAGCTAAGATTAATAAAAATATAAAATATTTAAAGTGTATAAATATATGAATATTGGAGGACGCATGCCCCCAACCTTAGAGGAAAGGTGAGTTTCCACTTAGTAGTTGAGATTAGCTTAATCATGTAACCCAAACATACTTATAACTTGGTAAGCATGAGTGAACAAAGTCAAATCACACTATAAATATAGTGAGGTTTGATTATTTAATAAATTCCAACATATAAAATTATAAATATTTCATTTAATAACCCCAAACATAGCAGAAAGTGAACCAACTACTACAGTAGATTAGCTCAATATAGTCTATAATAGTCCAACTTTGTGATCAAAAGTCTATAGAAGTGTTTGAAATCAAAAAAATTATTTGAATTTTCAATTTTAGGTGTTTTTTTTACATATAATATTGACCTTATATATGTCTCATGATAAAACCTAGATATAAAAATTGTACCAATTCATAGAATTTTGTCACAACTATTTATCTAAATCATATATCTATGATTTTTAACCAATTTTATAACTATGTAATTATGGAGAACATGTTAACAAAACATGCATCCACTAAAATATGTAACTTAAAATTTTTTGTAAGTGTGGAAAAAGGGTTTCCATAACATTCCCCCACTATATATCTAAAATTGGGAACTAGTATGAGTGTGGAGAACATGTTTCCAGAACATGCCCCCATTATAATTTGATCTATGAAGAATGTGGAATCCATGCCTCTATGGCATGATCCCACTAATATTACACCCCATTTGTAGGTGAGGAAAAGTAGAAACTAGTAGTTACATGACCTTAAAATGATAAGATAACCATGTAAACTATGAATGTATCATGCAACATATAAAAGGAACATGTCTCGATAGATATATCATTGAAGAACATAGTATGTGACTGAATCAAGGCCTAAGATGCATGATATTAATAATGTCAAAATATAGATAGTAATAGTACAATATCCAAAATCAATCAAGAAAACCCACAAGATCACTCTAAATAAAATCAAAAGATAATATTCCAAGTAGACCTATAATAAGGGAC
Organism: Torreya grandis; assembly: GCA_037957365.1. Lineage (NCBI taxonomy): Eukaryota > Viridiplantae > Streptophyta > Pinopsida > Cupressales > Taxaceae > Torreya > Torreya grandis. Next base: position 916,269 of record JARHVA010005818.1, on the reverse strand, counting down.
ATGTTAAAATGCCACACAATCTAAGTGAAATGACATAGTAAAATGTCCACAAAGCAACGAATGATGTATTTAAATGTTAAGATAAAAAAACCATGACATTTGAAAATGTCACAATATAAAAACATTAGCACGGGGCCACAAAAAGTGGAGCATATTCAAATGTTCAACAAGCAAGACAAGACATTCAAGGAATTGTATAAATGAAAATCATAAAGTCATAACATATAAATTACACTAAAAAGGATATAATAATGGATAGAGGCATGTGAAGTACATAATCATAAACATGATAATGTAAAGTTATCATGGAATGATATAGCCTAGATGAATTGTGATCAAATAAGTGGATGCCCCCAACATCCATATGACATGAGGAGAGGGAAGGCTCAACATTCAAAAGTTAATACATCATATAACTCTATATATTTGTATCATACTTCAAATTATGCATAAAAAAATGTGTATATAGAAATAAATGATATGTTATCCACTAATATGGAATGGAAAACATATATGTTAATAAGATAATAAAACATGTAAATGATGAAATTAGTTTTATATTTATGATTTTATTTTCATTTTTTTAGGTGTTTGTGTGTGTGTGTGTGTGTGTGGAAAATATCACCTTGAAACACTAATTTGGATACTTTAAATTTCTTGAATCATGGTTGGATAAATGTAAGTGGTTCATAACATGCTTCTCCTCACATTTTACATGTGAAATAAAAGAACCATTTACATTATTTGGAATATGGATCAATTTTCCTTCATGAAAAAATTATATAAATTGTTGATTTTGGTCATTTTTTTCTTCCATTTTATGTAACCAAAGAGTTTTTGATGTAAATACATATGGGTATTTTTGTGGCATAACCCAAACCCTTAGTTGAACCACTTTATGACTAAAATAGATTGGTAGTGTTATGTTAACCAAGTATTATTTACAACCTCTATTATTTTGTAATTATTTTCGATCAAACCCAAGCTATTGCAAACATCTCATATTTCAAGTAGCTTTTTTTTTCTAGGATCAATATTATTATGCCAAAAATAAACGCCACCCATAGATAATGTGATTGTAAAATTTTGTTAGCATGGATTATTTTTGGGATGTTCAACTTAGGGTTTTTGCATAGGATTGAAACCTTGTATTGGTCCAAGATCGAGTAAATTTTATAAAAATCCCATATAAAGATTAAGAACACCACATTTTTTTTATAATTTTCATTTTCTAATCCATCTGTTTCCTTCATGTGGGGGATAAAACCTTTCAAATCTAGAAAGGGATATGTTAATCTCCTTTATATGAGTAAGTATTAATGAATCATATCTATGCACATCCACACATAAATGGGTAAATGACTTATATTTTTTTATGAAATGCTCTTTATTTTAATGGAAAAATAATACTCTAATAAAAATGAATTGCAACTCTAAATCTAAAGGTCTAAATGCTATCTCATATGATTTACTTTTTAATTGATTGATTTATTATTGAAAAGAATCACCATCACATTGTTTGAAATTGTGAAAATGTTCTAATTTAAGTTTTGTCACCTTATGGATATTGAAACCCATGAATAATTCATCTTCCAATTGTGAAAAAGTGGTTAAGGAACCATTTTATAGAGTATAAAACCAATTATGAGCTTGATTGAAAATGCTTAACTAGAATACCTTTAGTAATAATTTTTAAGTGCTTGCCCATTAACCAAAAGGATGCACCTATTTAATCATATGCTCAAAGGGATATTTATTATTCCAAAATATAAGTGAATTTTACAACTCAAAACCATGTGGATAAGGATATTCAAGTATACATTATGCAAGAGGTTGATTTTTAAATGAGGTAATATTTTCATTAGTATTATGGAATGCCATTTGCATTTGAAGAATAGAAACCTATTTTTTAAGATCCCCAAAAGTGTTAATCATATAAATAATATACTACATGGGAATGGTAGTTCTTGGTATATGTGTATTGTTGATTTTAATCCACCACTTTTATTGAATATAGGCATATGAGTATTGTTGTTGCTTGCACAACATGCCTCATTTTTCAGTCTCAAAACAAGGACCCTCTTATTTATTTGGAGTATGGTCTTATACCTTCTGAGATTTCATTAAAGTTGTTATTTCAAATCATATTTCTTGGAAATATACTATATTATTGGTTATAAGTGACTAAACGAGTTTACTTTAATGTCTTTGCATTTATTCAATTCAATCCAAGTTTTTATCTAGTAGTTATTTAGTTTTAACTCTTGAAGTTGCATCAATCTACTCAGTCTTAGACTATTTATTTGCTTATGTTTGAAAACACGTTTTACAACTTAATTTTATACTATTTCACCTTAGATTTGTGCAAATTGTCTAACTTTTTAGAGTTTTTAACATATTTTCCTGAATAAGTTTTTTCCATTTCTCTTTAATTTCAATTAGAATGACTAAATGCTTATAAATTTTTACTTAACTTAGTCATTTTGCATGTAAATTGATGAAATTCATTTTGGAATTGAGTAATTGGACAATTTTGTACATTTTTTTAATTCTATAATTATTCATTTTCAGCTTTACACTTAGTCATTTTAATTTAAATTTTTCTAGCCATTGGTTTTTAAATCATAATAGCTAATTGTGCCTATTTGTATTGTTCCCATAGGTATTTGGAGAAAATCCTATGATGTTATCATAATTTTTTTTTTTGAATTAAAGTTACAAAGACTTGGGTATTCAATATAAATCTTCATTAATAAAATTTCCAAAGGAAAAGGACATAGCTTAGTTTCAAATGAGGATCTCACTTTTGAAAAAGAAAAATCTAAACTTTTACACAAATGCTAAGTTAGAATAGAGTTCCAAATGCAAGATATGAATAATTCACAAAAAAAATTCAAGTATTAGGTCTTCAAAAAAAATGTTACCATTTTCTTGAAACTTTTGCAAAAAAAAGTTTGAGGGTAAAAATTGTGAAGGGTTGGACAATATTATTCAAAATTGTGAAGGCTAGGTTTTATTAAAAAAAAATTGAAAGAAAGGCTTTTCAACTTTTGGATTGATAAATTTAATTTTATTTATATTATTCATTTATTTTTAGATGATTATCCATTAGATTTTAAATCAAATACTATTGACTAGGTTCTTTTACTCTTTGCCTTTAGGTACCCAACACTTTTCTTATTCCATGCAGTGACCTTTCACAGCTCTAAACAAATTGAAAAAGTATTTAAACACTAAGTTGATTTAGTGATTTTTATTAGAGCCAAATGTCACATATATTTTCAATGGGACATATTTATTTCTCTTCAAATTTTCTTAGCCCACATGTAAATCTCTCAATACTCCTAAGCCTGTTCAAAACGATTTTTGACACTTAGTTTATTTTCTTCAAATTTTCATAGTGGGGAAATGACATCAATAGTGTTATGGGATAACATGTTAATAGGATGATGTTGTATGTAATAATCCCATTTATTTTCCTTAAATATATCCATATTAGTGAAATTCCTCTAGGAAAATATGTGATTAGGGTGAATCCATGTGGTGAAATCTTACTACTCGACAACTATTGGTTAGTCTATGCAGACCCAAGGATGATGTTATATCTCTAGGTAAGTGGTTGAGTAAGATGATGCTACATGGTGAAAAATTCCTATATCATAACCTTAGAGTGGTCTATGCAAGCCTCATAGTTTTTTAGAGAATGATTAAGTGAGATGATGTTATTTGGAAAAATCTCACTACATTGTATCCCTAAGATGGTCCATGCAAGCCTCATAATTTTTCAGAGCTTGGGAAAGTAGGATTGTGATGCATGGTGAAATTGCTCCTCACAAAGGAAAGAATAATCAACATGTCCATTAATCCCTAGTCCATGAATTTAAATAGTAAGGAGAGGCCACATGGCCATGGAATTGAAAAAATCAAGAAATAAAGCTAAATCCTGCATGTAATGATAAGTTTCCAAGTGGAAAAATGGGACCCATAAAATGAAAGATAATCATGTAGTGAAGGAAAAGAAAAGATGTCATAAGTAGGTACATGTTGGATATGTATCAAATAAATAAAATTGGATGTCTCATCTCACTTCAATATCATCAAGAGGCTAAGAATAGACTGCACATCCAATTTGATTCAAAAAATCAAATTGTAGTTGAACTAAATCATGAAGGATATGAGAATCATTAACATGGCTTGTGCATCAAGATTAAGCATGAAGCATAGAGGATAGAGTATATTACTTAAAAATTCATGGATATAACTACAAAGGACATGGATAGTTGGCTATCCAAATGTAATCTCAACTAAATTCCCCATCGACATTCATTATTGTCATTATTGATTTGGTCTAGCATGGTCCCTAATATTTTTCATGATGAAGTAGAGTGGGATTCACCCATAATGGACTGTAAGTGGTCATGCCATATTGATAATTTCTAAAACTACCCCTATGAGTTGATAAATTTTAATTTTAACTTCATTTTGAACTCCTCAGGCTTGTGCACATATTTAATATTAGCTATTATGCCATAATAAGGATTGGCTCTTTGTGGATTGTGAAAGGAGACATATCAAACTAGATTTTTTCTTTTGTTTTTAAGGATAATATCTTCCCTTTTCCTATTTTTAACCTTGTTGTTACATATTTATTTTATGAGTATTTGATGAATGTATGAATTATAAGATATTATTAATCAAAAGGAAAATCTTAATAAGTAGAAGACTATTGAGATTTTTTGGTCATTCCTTGTGCATTTTTATGGTAGTTATGTCCTTTCTTCTTATAGTCACTCTCCCTTCTAGACTCTTAAACTATATTTAGTTGGAGTTATACTATGTCTAACTCAGATAAAGTTTGTATTAAATGGGAATTCACTTAGATAAGTTTAACTTCATTTGTGTTTACAATAAGAATTTTATCTCTTTATCACTAATCTTTTTCTCTTTCTTATGATCAAGTTAATCTAGGATATAGTTGTCTATCTTGATTTATTTTATTTTTATATATCAAGGTTTATCATAATTATTAAATTTTTACATTCATTTGCATAAAAATTTATTAAGGGAATTCAGCTTAGTTTAGATGATAAATCGTAGAATCCTTATTTATATTAGAGGCTGGACACTAAAAACATATCCAAAGTAGAGTAGTGGCCTATTTTGAATACCTTATTTATAATTAATAGTGTTTCAAATTGTTAAAATTAGGCCACTTACATGGAATAGTTCACATCAGCCAACTAAGTGAAGACCAACATACCAAGATTTGGTACATTTACACCTTATGGAGGTATTTTATTCATGGTATCTCCCTCCTTTTAAGAAAGGCCAAGGATGAACAACACCTTTGCCTAATTGTTGGTTATGTGTCAAAGAATACATCAACATGTCTTTGGTACTATAAGGAGGGCCATGAACCAGGATTTGAGTTCATTAGTCAAAATATTAAGTTAAGTCATTTTAGGATCCCTCTATCTCACTAAGTTAAACCTTCTCTTAAGCTAGAGAGTAGAAGTATTAATAATTGATTGATGTTTCATCTTATAATACTTATTTATATTAGAGGTTGGACACTAAAAACATATCCAAAGTAAAGTAGTGGCCTCTTTTGAATACCTTATTTATAATTAATAGTGTCTCAAATTGTTAAAATTAGGTCACTTACATGTAATAGTTCACATCAGCCAACTAAGTGAAGACCAACATACCAATATTTGGTACATTTACACCTTATGGAGGTATTTTATTCATGGTATCTCCCTCCTTTTAAGAAAGGCCAAGGATGAACAACACCTTTGCCTAATTGTTGGTTATGTGTCAAAGCATACATCAACATGTCTTTGGTACTATAAGGAGGGCCATGAACCATGATTTGAGTTCATTAGTCAAAATATTAAGTTAAGTCATTTTAGGATCCCTCTATCTCACTAAGTTAAACCTTTTCTTAAGTTAGAGAGTAGAAGTATTAATAATTGATTGATGTTTCATCTTATAATCCTTATTTCTATTAGAGGTTGGACACTAAAAACATATCCAAAGTAAAGTAGTGGCCTATTTTGAATACCTTATTTATAATTAATAGTGTCTCAAATTGTTAAAATTAGGCCACTTACATGTAATAGTTCACATCAGCCAACTAAGTGAAGACCAACATACCAAGATTTGGTACATTTACACCTTATGGAGGTATTTTATTCATGGTATCTCCCTCCTTGTGAGAAAGGCCAAGGATGAACAACACCTTTGCCTAATTGTTGGTTATGTGTCAAAGCATACATCAACATGTCTTTGGTACTATAAGGAGGGCCATGAACCATGATTTGAGTTCATTAGTCAAAATATTAAGTTAAGTCATTTTAGGAGCCCTCTATCTCACTAAGTTAAACCTTTTCTTAAGCTAGAGAGTAGAAGTATTAATAATTGATTGATGTTTCATCTTATAATCCTTATTTCTATTAGAGGTTGGACACTAAAAACATATCCAAAGTAAAGTAGTGGCCTATTTTGAATACCTTATTTATAATTAATAGTGTCTCAAATTGTTAAAATTAGGCCACTTACATGTAATAGTTCACATCAGCCAACTAAGTGAAGACCAACATACCAATATTTGGTACATTTACACCTTATGGAGGTATTTTATTCATGGTATCTCCCTCCTTGTAAGAAAGGCCAGGGATGAACAACACCTTTGCCTAATTGTTGGTTATGTGTCAAAGCATACATCAACATGTCTTTGGTACTATAAGGAGGGCCATGAACCATGATTTGAGTTCATTAGTCAAAATATTAAGTTAAGTCATTTTGGGAGCCCTCTATCTCATGAAGTTAAACCTTCTCTTAAGCTAGAGAGTAGAAGTATTAATAATCGATTGATGTTTCCAAGTGATAACTTGGAGCTATTAAAACTCTCTCAGCATAGAATACTAAAATAAATAGATAAAAAAGGTAAATTAATATTCAAACCCATCTAATCACCTGGTAGCTCATCAATAACTACATTTGCCCCTTTTGTTAGCTCGATCGTAATCTTGTAGTCTTTACCAATGGCCAACATGGCCTAGCTTAGATAATGAGTCTATCATCCTATGGTTATCCCAAGCATGGATCATTATTTTCCCAAGAATACAAATAATTTTTGTCTTAATTTTATAGTAAGAGTTGTCCAAATAATTGAATAACATATCCAAGCCTTTAAATATGCCTTAGTCATTTCCTATGTCTAATATGAAGAGGTTATGTATAGACTGTTTCCCTATTCCTTAGGTGAAGCAACATATGTTTGGTATCTTTGGTTACCAATTGGGTTTATTACTATATGGGATAAGATATAAAAAATATTTTAAAACCACTTTAGACTACCCATTGAACATCTAGTCTTATATCAACAAATTATAACCATTAAGAGAGAACATAATGAAACTATTAATATGTTTAATGATCGATTCCATAGGCTCTACCAACATCTAAAAGACCCTTACTCTCATATCAAAGGAGATAGCATATAAATCTACCTTGTGGCTCTAGATTTGATGAGTTTTATGTTCTATAAGAGAACCCCAACAACTCTAGAATCATTATCTTTAATCTATAATAAAGGTGTAATATATGGTGTCATAGGGCTATGAAGTTGACCCTTTGCCTTCATTGGGTCAGTTAGGTGTATACAACCATATACCAATAATTAATTAAGCCTTGTAATGTCATACCCTTTTGATAAATCCTATACCAAGAGCCTTGTATTCAATCCATAATCTAGTTTATAATTTGACCCTAATAAACTATCTTCCTAACAGTTTACCTTATGTTCCCACCAATCATGTATTCCCCTAGTCAAACAACTAATATTTGTTCCCTATGGAACATAATATCATTACTACTATGATAATAACTAGTGGCTTTGTCACTTCCAAGCAGACAAGCATCTCGAATGAGGCCTTTTGTAAGTTCCCCAAAATGGATGAGGAAGAACATAAGCTGGTCAAGAATGGGAATTTCTATGAATTGGATCAGATAAAAGGGATATGGAGGGATGTCTTAAGTTGCATAATGGAGTACTTCATCCTGGATGAAAGAAGCAAGCGCGTGCACAAGTTCCATTTTGTCTTCCTTAACCACTTCAGGCACAAGGTTAGTTTGTCTTTTCCCTTTTATCTTCGCTTCTCCTTGGTCCAAAGTTTATATGCTCATAGGAAAAAGGAAATGTGCCCTATCCTACATGAAGGCCTTATTCTGCTTATCGAAGGCTACTGCAAGAATAGTGCAATGGTAAAGCACCCCAAACAGGGGAAAATTAAGGTGTCAGGGAATAGAAAGAGTGAAAGTGTAAATGGGAAAGGCAAAATAAAGCTCCCTAGTGATAAAAAGCAGAATGTAGAAGAAGATACGGAATGGGAGAGAATTGAAAACCCCAGGGAGGAAAACTTGGAAGAAGAAGAAGGAAGTGAAAGCTGGGATACAAACTCTAATGAGGATGAAGAATTTTTTAAAAAGAATGAAAAAGATTATGTCAACACAGAGGAGGATTCTGCAAATAGAACTGTAGATACGGAGGAAAACCAGAAAGTGTCAGAGGATGAATTTGTCCAGGATGACCCTGTTGAGGACCCAACTTCAAAGAACGAAAAGGAAACTTCAGGTCAGGATGATAATCAAGATACGGATATGGAAATTCAAACTGGAATTAAAGAGTGGGAACAAAAGAGTTGATAGGATATCTTTGAAGAAGCCAAGAACAGTCCCAATAAAAATTTTGAGGAATGGAGAGGGAAAAAATAGAATGATGAAACACACACACCTATGGCTTGGGTTAATTGTAAAGTAGAGGCATCATCCCAATTTGATTCTTGGACGTGTAGGGAGATTATGGATGTCAAGAGGAAAGTGGAAACTATGGAAGATTCCCTGAAAGCTATTTGGAACAAAATAAACAATATGGAAAATCAGATAAGGGAGATCCCAGTCAAGCTCAAAGCCTATGAAAATAACCTCCGGGAACTTATTAAGGACAATAGAATGAAAATGGAGGAAGTTACATCCAATATTTGTGCTGCAGCTGTCAATATAGGTAAAAGAGCCAATGAGGAGACCAAAGCCCTAGAGGGACCCAACAAAAGGATGAGACAAAGTTATAGAAAGAAGGTTACACAAAAAGGAGCTATGCAGGCGGCAACCACTGCCTAGGATACTATTATGAAAGGAAAAGAAACTATGAAAATGATATTGGAACTGGATGAATAATCTGGTTCTTCTGGTTGGTTTAGTAACTGGTCCTATTTTTTGTTTTCTTTCTGTAATCCTTTGCCTTTGGTGATACTAGATCTCTGTTTAATCTGGGTTTTGACCGGATGTCTTTCTGGTGGTTTCAGGTCCATTTAAAACCTGTTTTTGCTACTTCCTTGAAGTAGTTTTTAGGCTTTGCCTGTGGTCTTGGATGATCTTTCTTTCTTTCTTTGTAACAGGGTTTTGGGGTCCCTTCAAAACCTGCTTTTACCTCAATCTAAAACTAGTGGCTTTGTCACATTCAATAGTGATTAGTAGGAACTACCATCCTTCTTGTATCCCGAAACACATTCTATTAATGCTCACACCCATGTGTGCTATGATTATTTTATAACCTCAAGTATCAAACTAACCTAGTGCTGGCATATATTCTAATGTGAGCAATATGAAACAATTATTTTAGAATTAATCTAATAATATGAACAAATTTATGTATATAGGGACCTTATAATTGCATTAAAAATACTAATAACTAGTCTCATGGTAGGAATTTCAATTTCCAAAAACCTAATATGCAATGGAATTATAGGCCTAATAATGGAAATGTGCCTAGTCCCCTTGATAGTGGCACTCAAATTAATAACATCTCCAATTCATGAATTTGATATAATTGGCCTTTAACACTTGTTGTAGATTACACAATACCATATACCATGTATAAACCAACTATGTGGAATTTATATCCACCTCAAACATCTTCCAAAAGGACATGGATAATATGGTAATCATGCCTCCTCCGAATGATAATCAGAACCAAGAAGGATGGAGCCCAAACATGACCTTTGTGTTAGACACTTATGAATTTCCATTTGAAGATGCAAATGAGCCCAAAGACAACCTATAGGAGTTCCATGATTTCAAATAGGTTTAGAGAGGGTAAAATAACCAACTAAGGATTAATTTATCCAACACCTTGACAACCTTTACTCTCCCAAATAACACTCAAGTTCCACCTAATGTGAATTTAGGTAATAATCCTCCTCTACCTAAAGGAACTCCAACCTCTTTTCCACCTAGAAATCCTACTAAATATACCATGGATAATAGGCAACCAGAGAAGACCAAACATAGGTATGATATTGTCAAAGATCTTAAGAAAACTAAATCCAATATAACTATGTTTGAGTTACTTTAAATTTATAATCAAAGGGAATTTATTTTGAAAGAGTTTTATAGTAATAAATGTATATAATCCACTAGTGTTTCTCATGCACATGTTGATATCTATAAGGATAAAATTGAAACTCCTCCTTTCCTATTAATATTCAGGCTATTCATCAAAAAATTACATAACTATTTGGTTGATTTAGGTGCTTTAGAGAATGTCATACCTTATGCCATATGCTAACAATTAATCTTGATACCTACAAACTCAAACTAAAAGGTTGTCCAACTAGATAAAATAGAGGTAAAGGTAGTTGTATACTTGAACAATGTTCACATAGAATTTGATTCTAATATGAGGATTCAATAATTCATTAACATCCAAGTGGTGGATATCCCAGATGTCTATAGTATGATATTGAGTTTAGACTAGTTGAGAACTTTGAATGGCTGTGGAAACTAATTTTAGTAACATTTGGATACATTAACACGGTTTTACCATATAAATTAAGATAAAATAAGAACCTAAGGTGGCTCATATGATTACTAAGTATAATAAAATAAATGAGGTTATATGCAAGGAATCTAAAATGGGAGTGTATTTGTTGAATAAATAAAAATGAACACACAACACCCTCTCTATTAATATGATTAGTGTACATTCAAGATCAAATATGGAAGAGTTTAATTCGTTAGATGAATAAGACTTATGTGAAACAATTGAGTTGGTATCCTTCTTGGATATCACTCTTACTTGTGATATCCCAAGACATGAAGAATAAAATAGAAGTGAAGAACATTTATGTTCTTTGAAAGTAAATCCAAGCCATGATAAAACCAAGTATGATTGTTTTAAGTTGACTATTCATTAGGAGGTAAATATTGTAGCAACACTACCTAAACCCAAAATAAGTGCTAGCAACAATATCAAACTTATGGATGTTAAAATTTGATGGTTCAAAGCCTAAAAATGGATGTAGTGTTAGGGTGGAATTGATTAATCCAAAAGTTAAGTCTTATCTGGTGACATACCATTTATAATTCACTTAAACTAATAATGTAGCCAAATATGAAGCATTGGTCCATGGTCTTATATTCACCCTTGAAAGTAAATAAAATAATATTAAAGTATTGGGTGACTTTGAATTGGTAGTTAGATATGTGAGAATATAGTATTCTTACAAGGAAAAATTCTTGTCTAGGTATCATAATAGAGTCTAGAACTTGATCATATACTTTGATGAACATTACCTAGACAAAATAATTATATAACATATGTGTTGGCCACATTTGTGACTACCTTAGAACCAATTTCCCATTCAATAATGATAAGGTTCTCAGTAGATTTAGTTTCTACCCCTTCGGTCTTAGATAATATTAATAATGTTAAAGCCTTCAATGATGATCAACATAAACTATAATTCATCACCAATTCTCAACTATTTATAGATCAAATGATCGATGAGGATGGTGGATAAGATTTCAATTTGGATGAGGATGAGATGATGAACTTAAAAATAAATAGAAAAATAAAAGGAATGAACTCACTTGAAAGGTTATTCTATATGGACTATCATAAAAATGAGGATTCTACCCTTTTCAAAGGTATTTAGCATGATCAATACAACCTAATTAGTGAAAATGATATGAAGAACTTTATTTTAGGCACCACTTGTACCCTATAAAAGAAACAAGATTTTTCACTAACTCTCAAATAATTTAAGGATGTAATATCATGGGGTTATAAATATCTCAAGGTCTTCAACACTTCAATTTTGACACAGACTATTCCCCTCAAGCTTAGATCCAAGCCATTTAGGTAAATAAAAATACTTATAAATCAACTACTAGATCCACTAAATTTTAAATAAATATATAAAATTTTGGCTAATTTTGGCCCACATACCAAGATTTTCATGGATTGAACAAATGAGTTAGTTTATTGATCCATAAGTGATCAAAAAATTTCAAGAGGAAGCTTTGAAGATCCAAACCATCACAGGATATCATTTAGAAATGGATGGATCTTCCTGGTAGTGTATTTAATAATTGATCTCAAGAGGTTTAATAAAGCTAAATAAATGCATAGAAATGAAGCCCTTCATTCCTAAATCATGCTCTTTAAATTTCATGGCTTGATGAGCTTGTTATCTCAAGTTACAAGCATTTATAGTTGAACCTATAGTTTAGGTTGGGTGCACAGACGTCAAGTTCAATCTTCAAAAAAAAAAAAAAAAATCAAATGTTCCAAGGTAACATGTAAGTGAAAAGTTTCCAAATATTAGGAGCTAAGATCAAATCTAAAAGTGAGTGGTGATTTGATAGATGTCAGTGGGTCTTGAATATCAATAGCATGCATTTGATCATGCATAGAAGATAAACTATGAGGATCAAATCAATAGGTTAGTGGGGTCCACAAGACTCATGCAAGCATAACACATGTCACATTCTCAAAGGCCAAAATCAAAGACCAATATGGTGATGCTAAGTGGCATGATATCGTGAAGCTCACAGTAGATCTAATGATACACATGCAAAGATAGAGTAAATGAGCCCAAATAGATATATAGTACATGTTTAATCATACCAAATAGATCAATAGTGAGAATTAATTCAACAAGTCAATGAATCCAAGAATGAATAAGGAAATATCAATTGGAAAGATTTCAATCAATTATGAAGATCAAGATCAATGGTGTATGTGAATTCAAGAAGTCAATGCTCTTGAGGATGAATGAGAGACCACCACATGGTGTAAGTGTAGAGGTAGATGGAATGACTATAGGATCCCATGGGATGAATGTAAATTTGACATATTGCATAATATAGAGGGCACAGATCAAGATTGACTATCAATTTTAAAGGTTTAAATCCAAGGGTTTTCAAGCAAAAATTGAATGTAACTCAAGTCAAACTAGAGCAATTTTTCAATGGGTTGTATCACCATTAGAACTCAGTCTAGCACCATTAAAAATAAATAGTAATACAATTAATATGGTCAATAATGGAGTATTAACTCCATTAAAACTCATTCTTGACCCCTAGTCAAAGATTTAGAACATGTAAGGTCCATTTTCTAAGGTAGAAATATTGATTTGTGACTATTTTCACTACTCTTGAAATATGACCTGTGTATATGAGGTGACTTCTTGGCTTCCATAAATTCTTAGAGGAAAAAATAGGTCCTCTTAGACCTAATATAGATTAATAAGAAAGGCTATATAGCCTATAGGTCTTCATCAATATAGTAACTATAATAAAACCAATAATTTGATTGGTTTTTAATCTATAATATAGACCTATGCTCAATATTGAAGTATGGGTAGACATGTGACTATGGAGAAGTGTATTGTCTATCAACGTGGTCATATATTCAACTAGTAGGTACCTTTCAACCACTAAAAGCAAACATAACATGGCTATGTCAAGTCCATGCATGTGAAGTATTTGTCTTTATAGCATAAATAAGTAGAAGGTGGAGTGGGAGATGAAAACAAAGAGATCTGGTGTTTAGAGAAGTATTTCAAGTAATCAATGTTGTTCAGATCTTAGAGATATTTTCTCCAACATATTTATTCATGACTCATCATGCAAAAAAATCCTTGTCTTTTAGTAGATCTATCAACCAATCAGAGGATCTTGAAGACTATTAGATCAAATGAAGGTTAGCCTATTGATAAAGGATTAGTCTTGATTGGAAGAAGGCATGTGTATATAAAATAATTAATGAACTACCACCATGTTTATTAATCATTAATGACTCCTCCATTTTCATCTGCATGTTCATCATCTCTCTCTTTCCCATTATGCTATATATACAATATTTTAAGCCTTGAAATCAATCCCTCTCTTGGGCATGACTAGACTCTGCCAAGCTTGAGCTTTGTAACCTCTTGAGATAAATAGAGGACTATTTTTAGATTTCATTTTCTATTATAGTGTGTTCATGTTAGTTTGATTTTCACATGTGGTATAAATCTCTCCCTTGTCAAGTCATGTTCTTATCTTGCTACTAGTTATATTGTTATGTAGGTCATGTTTAGTGTTTAACATCATTTTATTGAAGCTAACATGTGGATACATTAACTATTTAATGCCTTAAATCAAGATTCTCCATCACTTCCCTTAGGTTTTGATCACTTGATCAACTATACATGAAATATTGATGCATAATAAGCATTTGTAGTTGTATATTCAACACTTTTATTCTATCATTAGTGTTTTTAAGAAGTTCAAGTAGAGAGGATGAACAATAATTTAAGGTGAATCACCAAAAGTAGCTTAGATTTTCACTTTTAGTTATCCTTCTCTCCCTTTTCACCCCATAGATTAGTATATTTTAGTGTAAATGAGCTAAATGATGCATCAAAGGAGATAACCTCTTTAAAAAATCCTATAGGTCTAACACAAATTTAGGTAAACCACAACTAAGAGTCATTCACATTTTGGAATAGATTTGGGTAGAGGACCTGAATAATCATTTTCTTAGATAGGGTGTGATCTATACCACCAATATTTTTGTCATGCCTGGTGGGTCCTATTGATTATTCTAAATGTACCATGGGTGTTTTTAGTGTTCAAAAAACACTATTCATTTTTTAATTCCAAGAATTTAAGGCATGAGTTGTAGGTATATGGAAATTATGATGCCTATGGTGAAATAACAACAAATCAAAGTAGACTATTCCACAAATTTATATTTTTTAGTGGTTGGGAGGCATCTTGGTTCAACCTTATTTATAGTTTCTTAGTCAAATATTGATGTTATACTAAAGTAAAGGGATATTAACAATGGGATCTAAGATATAGTGAAGATATTTGTAAAAAGGGAGAATAGAGGAGAGACTAAGGTATAAAGGAAACAAATGTGATTGTAAGTCTTTAACTTAAACATTATGAAATTTTTTTAGTTTCTTAAACATACATCTAAACCAATTTATAATGTAAAATAGCTATATCTCAATTTCCATTACAAACCAAGCCAATTTATAAGGAGAAACTAAAATTAAAAGTAATAACTAGGTTTACTTAAATATTTTGTTTCTATATATAAATAGTTGATGCCCATCTTTGATATAGGACAAATTAAAGTGAATCAATTCATGATATTTCCAACAAACCTAGCAAAACATAGATTAGAAACCCTATAAATGAGTTAATGTAGTTTAGTAATTAAATAAACCATTCAAATTTAAGATCCAGACAAACAATTGAGAGAGAATCTACAACTTTCATTACAACTAGATGGACAATCTTTGTAGATTCTTTTATCTATATTAATTGGTGTGATTATACAATTTTTATCAAAAATCTCTCTTTAAAAAATGTTAACCCTACCTATTTATAGAAAACATAGGTAGTGTATCGGTCAATTCTCAAGATACATATGTTTATATTAAGTATAACTATGCTTGCATGATAATTCTATTCTACACATGACCTTCTACATAGGATTGACTTAAAACTATATATGCTAACAAACTAGCATATATTTACAATAGAATATTCCATCTTAAAAAATGTATGCAAAACAACAATGTATAGAATATTCTATTGGGCTAGTGGTGGGCCCTTGGCTATCTTTATTTTAGGATGTTTTTAGCCTTAGTATGTTGCTTTTTGATCATCTCAAGATCTATTTTAGGCTTCAACAAACATCCATATTATTGATCTACCAATGTGTCAAATTCATTGTCATTCCTCAACATGGCCTCCTTGATGCTTCAAGCCTCTTTTATCCTCTCTCTATAATTGAAGATGAGATCCATTATTCAATATTTATCATTACTAGATTGGCCATGGCTTCTCCCTCTTATCTCTTAGATGTTGCCAATGGATTTTTTCTTTAGCTCTTCATCATCAATCAACCCCATAGTAGTGGATTGTGAAGGCTCTATCAACATTATTCCCATGAGTTTCTCAATCCTACTAATCAAAGCTTCATCCTCCCTTATGAGTTCATTGGCGTCATTGTGCCATGTGCTCAATTCTTGCACCTTGTCAACAATAATGCCTAGGATGAAACTTAAGTGTCCTAGACTAATAGTCTTGAAGTTTGGGAGCAATTTCTTCACTTGCACATTGATGAGCTCAGTAATTTGGTCCTTTGAGACCTCCACTAGATGACCAAGGCCTTATTTACTTGGGCCTACTACATTAAGGCACTTTGCCTAAGCTTCATGCATTTCAATTCTTCAAACATATCAAATAAGCACTCTCTAAGCATTTTTATCATTTCCTCAGGGACAAAGAGGATGACTTGGGTCTCAAGGTTTTGCTTTTCTTTCTCTAATTTAGCAATCCTTTGCTTCACCCCCCTTATCCATATAATTTATTTAGATGACTGGGATCTAATTAGGCTTTCCAAATCCTCCTAATAGATGGAATGTTCCTACACTACTTGTCCTTCAACTAGAGTTAGGCCTATGAAAGGTTCCACCTTTTGAAAGGTGAACTCTTTAGTACCCACTAAAAATTTCCTTATGGTGATATTATCTAATCATATAGTATCTAGATTGAATAAAATGGTAGTGGTAGGATTAATTAGTTGGGTTTATTCTAATATTTCCACTTTGGTTCCACTAGTTTCTCCTAAAGCATCCATTCTCTTGCCACTAGCTCTTTTTACTTACATAATTCTTCTCTCTTCTTGATCCATCATTTCCATAATCTAGGGTTGGAGGTATTCTTCAATGTTGACACTTTTAGTTAATGCCCATGAATGGGCCATGGTAGGAATATTTTTTAACTTCCTATATATGTACTAATCAGGAATGATTGGCCCATAAATGGGGAATTCATCACTAAATAAATTTATTTCATAGGCTAGGTTCATAAAGGGGAGCTTTGGCCTTTTGGAATTGGTGGAGACAAGGGCCAACTCAGACTTCCTCTTCCTTTGTCTAGGTGTTTTGACTAAGGCCATTTCATGCTCCTTCCCTTTCTCTTTCTTAGCCCCTTCTATTTATCTAGGAGTCTACAAATTGTCTTGCATGGGAAGTAGGGTCTTCATTTATTTCTTCCTTATCTAAACCATAAATGTATTCAAGAGACATGAATAATTCCTCCACTATCTCATATGGCTCTAAAGACACCATTTCTACATGCTCCACAAAAAGTGGAGGTTGTTCAAGAGGGACTGAAGATGACGTTGCTTCACCTGGCCTCTATTCTAGTTATCTCTTACCAAGGTCCTATGGTTGAGGCACATCTACCTGGAGGAGTGATTGTGATGGTGACACCTCTACTTGGGAAGATTCTTGAGGTGGTCTTGAGGTAGAAGGAAAAAAATGATCTTGAAGAGGGTACATTTTATAAATGTCCTTTGTTAGCTTCTGCTCATGTATTGGCCTATGCTCAAACTTGGAATTAGAATCCTTTAACCTTGCCAACACCTCTTCAAAATTTGTTTCCCTAGTGTAGATGTGGTCAAAGACCCTAGGTTGATGCTTATATACCTATTTGAACATCTTCTTATCCTACAAATTATTATTTAATATTCCTTTAGGGTCCCACATTCTAAGTTCATCCATCTAGAAGATATAGGCTCCTCTTTGCCTTGACATGATGTCTATTTGATTCCAATATTTTAGTGTGGTACTTCCAATTATGAGAGGGAAGGATTGGAAGAGGCTTCTTCTTTTTTCACAAATCACATAAATCCCATTGACGATTTGGAAGGTGATTTCTTGCTCAGAAACATTAGGTGATACATAGACAGGGAGTCTAAAAGGTGAGTACATGGTTACCTCAATCCTTATTATAGTGAAACTAGGGTAGTACCATACATTTCCCATCATCTCCAGATATCTCTTGATCAAGGGGTAGATCTTAGGAATTAGAGAGCTAGTGATAGCCTCAACAAAAGAGGGACAAATGTCATCATAAATGAATTGCATGTTGTTTCTATACTTAAAGATATGGAGTTTGGAGTAGCGGTGAGAAGCTGAGATTTTACTACTGGGAGACCAATTCTTGATAAGAGGGAACTTGGTGGAGCCCAACAAGGCATCAATCAAGTAGAAAATCATGAAAAAATATTTGTTGGTCTTTGTCTTGATGGCTAGGAATTACCTACCAAGGTGGATACTTATCATTTACCCAATGGTAAGGGTGATTTTTTTTTCAATTAGGAAGTATACATATGAAATCCAGGTAGTGTTGACATAGGTAGTTGTGGAAGCTCTAAATATTCTATTTAGTAAGGTCATAATAACCCTAATCCCTTCCCTAAATTGGAAAATTCGAATTCTACCTTGGAAACCTCTAAAAATAAAGTTTCCTTGATTGAGCCATGGTCTAAGGATGGTATCTAGGTCATTTTTGGTGGTCCAATATTTAATTATGTGTAAATCCACATAGGACCAAAGGAGCTTATAATAATCCTTAAAGGATACTGGGGAAACATAAGTAACTCTCTTGGAATAACTATCCTTAACAATCTAATCCTTATCTATTCTATAATCAATAAAAAGAGGAACAAAAACATCAATGCAATGAAGTACCTCTAGTTTGGTAGTTGCATGGTGGAGACCAGCCAATTGGACTGTTACCAGATCTTTATATCTGATGTTGATTACTTTAATTCTCCTCTCATTCTATGTGAGGGTTTGAATTTCATTGATGGTGAAGAATAGTTTGGACCAATTCTTTCAACCATTATTTAGTGATATGATGTCTAGCTTTGTATCCTTAAAGACTATGAATAAATAGTCTCTGGAAAGGTATAGTTCAACCTCTTCCATCATTATTACCTTCTTGATACCATGGCTTCTCACACCTTCAAAAACTATTAGCACTGACTAGATGGAAACTTATATATGCCCTCTTCTTGTACTTAGAACTAATCAATAAGTTTCAATTGTAATTCAATATCTCATAATTCCTCTTTTTATGCAAGATTAGGTTTTTGGGAGCTTTAATGGTGGAGGTGATTGGGATTTGGCTCATTCATGTCTCAAGATCTGATTGAGACTTGCCTTTATAATTTTGCACTTTTAGGTGGACAAAATATAAGTTTTGCCACTTTTTACCCATATGGATCCTACATGGTCTCCACTCAAGCTTCTTTTCACAACAATTTTCATATTTGTCTGAGTGGGAACTAGTCATTGGCCTTTGAATTCTTCCTTTGGTTTCACACCATTAGAATAAGATCCATAGCTTCAGTGTAGACCATTGATTTAAATCTTGGGCCTTTTCTCTTATTGGTCATTACAAGCTTTTAGTCATATAATTATGCCACCTAGCATATTGTCATGTCATTGATCCTTTATCTCTAAGATTGCTCCATGTGTCAAGGCTTCAGGCTTTCAAATTTCTATTTAAAGACCTTACACCATTGGATCCAATTGGTACAAGTAAGATAAGTTCATTGGATCCCACAAGATGCATAATATTTATGTTAGTCTAAGGGTTTAATAAATACTTAGATTAAACAATTTATCCTAGGTTTATTTTAAATATAAATGCAAGACCCATTAAAATACTTGAAACATGCCCCCTTTTTATAGGTAAAAAAGGTCTGACCATCTTAAATTTTATGATCTCACTACCATCATAGGAATCCTTATGGAGGCCAAATAACGTAAGCATGAATGTTAAATTTAAGTTTGTGAAGTCCTTATGGTTGAATGTGAGAGTGTCATATGGCATCTTCATAGAGCTTTTTAGGGTCATGGAATCAATGTGCTTCATCAGATCATAAGAGTTATAGTCATTGGTTTGAGATCTAAATATTTGCATATGATTTATTGAATTAAATATGTTGGACCCTTACTAATTCATTTAGGTGTGAGTGATTTGCACTTGATTACTTCACAAAGATTTGACCTTTCAACACTTAGCTTGTGCCATCAAATTAGATCATGTGATGAAGCACAAACCATTGGATGTCCCTTAGTCATGCATCATTGGATAAAAATACATGATCAAATGTGGGTAGTTATATCTAGAAAAAATACATGATGTTTAAGTTAGGACCATTAGTTAATAAAATTAGGTTAAGGTTTTTATTGTAAGTTCCCATTCGTATTAATAAATATAAAGGGGCTCTTAGGCTAAAGACTTAGGCTAACTTGTTTTAATAAAAAGGGGCTCAAATTAGGAACTTAAAATGGGGCCTTGTTGAGGGTCTCCATGGGGTGGTTAGGACAAAGTGAAGATATTTAAAATGATATTAAAATACTTATTATTAATTTCATGTTAAGGTTTAGTAATGTTAATAAATGAGACTAAGCCTTAATATAAAATTAAGCTCAGGTCTAAAATATTATCTTAAATATCCATACCAAATGATTCATACCAAAATTTAAATTTAAACTTTGAGGGTTTTACACCTAGGGTTTTAAACTCAAGTTTTCTTAAGAAGGGATGAAGGTTAATATTTATCAAACCACCACTAGTATAATCCTAGTGAATCTTTACCCAGTAAAAACTAGTATTTTTTGTAAAACCTATATTGCTTACAAAACTAGGTAAAATGTTAGAAGCATTTAAGCACACTAGTGTTTAAATAAAAAATTCCACCTTATAATAATGGATGATCTTCAAATTCTACTAAAATATAGGAGTAAGGAAAATTATTCAATAATAAGGTTTAAGGCATCTCAAGGGCCCTGATTTTTAGAATTAGGGGTGGATTTGGGTAGAGGACCTAAATAATCATTTTATTAGCTAGGGTGTAATCTAGACCACCAATAGTTTTGGCATGTTCAGTAGGACCAAGATCCAAAAGATTGGAAATATTGTTGGTGTGTCTTTCCTCTAATCATCTTTTAAAAACAAGCAAGTTAGTACCAATGGTGACTCTGAGTCAAATATTTTGGTTGTAAGCATCCCAAGTATATCTCATTGAATATTTTAATTATGTTTTCACCTAAGGTTGATATGAATAGATATGGTGAATAACCATATCATTCATCCCCTTATCAAAAGTTCTAACAAGATCCTCATGATCCATATAAGCTTAATCAGCCTTACCAAGATTTTTATCAAAGTTATGATGAACCTTATCAAGTTTCTTATGATCCTTATTATCAAGGGCATGGATTTTACCTTCCTCATGACCCATATCATCACTACCATGATCTCTATCAACCTTATGGTGAGCATCACCAACCATATGCACATCATTACTAGAAATATGATGACCCATACCAATCTTAGGATAACCCTCATGAATCCTATTATCTTTGTCATCAGACCTATCAAGCCCTAAATCAATATATCTCAAGATTAAAATAGACCTTATTTGGCTATGAGAAATAGTTGATAAGCATAAATACCCAAAAAAACTATGGATAGGATATCTTCAAGCATTAAATTTGGAGTGTGAGAGCTAATTTATATCAGGATAAAAAGTTATGATCGTCTTTCATAAGGTAAATTCACTCAAAGTTTAGTTTTTATGTTCTAGACACTAATGGTCTAATAGTAAACATTGAAGAGAGACTAGTAGTTTATGAGGAACCCTAGGGTCTTCATAGCCATCATCATGTTCCCATAGAACTAGAATTTTCCCTTTATGAATTTCAAACCAATGTTTATCATAGCCCTAAAAAATCCATTGAGAACTTGCCTAACTTTCTTACCTAGAAGTCTATCCAAGAAAGGCATCAGATGGTTAAACAAGCATATTTTGAGGAGACTTCATGTTTAGTTTTAGGAGAGATCTCTAACAAATTGGTCCATTATTTTTAAGCTAATCTATCCAAACAAATTTAGTTTGCAAATCATCATCTCCAACTTTAAATAAAAAATGCAAAGGTAACACAACAATATTTTTTTTCTTTCCCACTTGTTTCACTAAAATTTGTCTATTTCAAGTCTAAATAAAAATAGAGAAGGATAGGGATAGGTTATTAGAATGAACCCAGAGTGGTTTGCACACTATATCTAGATATTATGAGCACTCCTTTTTGGCTAGGGAGGAATACCTATTAGTAAGAAATCGCTACCACAAAATGTTTGTTAGTAGATATATGAGTGGGTTATCAAGCTACGTGTTTGTTCTATGATGTGTCAAACTTCCTTAGAGATGACAATCCACTTTTGAGAGACAAAAGAGTAATAAATAACCAAGAAAGGGGAAAAGAAAGAGTAAAAGAGAGATAATGTTACTATTATTCAAAACCTAAGTGCAAAAAAAAGTAACAAAGTGCAGGTGGTATATTCAATTTGTATTTTGGAAGTTGTTTGGGCAAGTCTTAAAAGGGTTACTAGAAATCCACAATTACTAACATTGATTAGGCTGTCAAGGTTAGTTAGAAAGTGTGACTAATATGGGTTAAGATACTAAGGTTGGTGAGGAAGGTGATTGATATTAGTTGAGAATTTGATGTCGATAGCATAAATAATTGCTTATGAGCTTGCAAAAGGATTTTTTGGGTTTGAGAAATGGTTTTGGTCAAGTCTAGAAGGTTGAGGGAGAGTTGTGTGTGAGAGAGATTTTTTGGATGGATCTAGTCAAAGGTTCGGTGTGTTTTAACAAGGGGAAATAAGTAGGGAAGCTTTATAACTCCTTAATAGGGGTTCAATCAGGAATGTGTAAAGCAATAAATAGTAGATATAAAGTGATTAAAAAGTAACTACTTAAAGACTTATAGAATAAGTGATGTACTTAGCTGAAGAGGTGACTGAATGATAAGTTCCAAATGGATGGATCCTATTAGGCTTGTCAAACTGATGCCTTAAATAGATAAAATAAGTAAGTGTTTTTGGTTTTCAAGAACTTGGTTCTTGATCTAGATTGACTTATGCAAGATAACAGTAAGCCAAGATGTCAAAAGTTGAATGCCAAAATCTTGTATGAAAATAAGAATGAGTTTTATTGATTTCTACTGACTTGAACATTAATTTGGATTTTGGCTTATATCATCGACATCGGTGATCCCACTAATGTTAGTCATGGGTTGACCGACGTCAAAGGCATGAGAATAGGTAAAAGTACTATCTTTAGCCTATTTTCTATTTTTTCTCATGCCAAGTATGGTATCTATTACAAAATGGTATAAATAGGAAGATAATAAGGATATAGTTGGTTAGCCATTTATTTTTGAGTTGATAATAAGTCATGCATAATTAAGATAAGGGGACTAAGTCTTGAGGTGACTCATCAGGTGAGAATTAGTCTTAGGATGAGGTGGCCAGGTAAGGTGGCATAATGGGTTTTTTGTTAACTTAATTAAATATTTTAAATTAATTAAATGTGTGAGGGGTAAAAGTATGGGTTAGGGAGGCTAATTATTATTATTTAAAATGGGTTTAAGGGGGGCTTTGACATAGGGAGTTACACACATGTGTGACGTAATTTTGGTGACTACATTTTCTCCTTTTTGTCTTGTAATTTTTACTGACAAGATTCAAGACAAAAATAATATTTAGATGCTCTAGGTATTGGATGAGGTATCCCTTCCAAAGTGAGAATTGATGGAGGAGAAACTAGAATTGGGTACCAGTTTGATAAGAAGTGAATTAGGTGAGTGGAGGAGAACATGGTGTTGCTACTTGTGCATATACTATTATGAGCTATAGTTTAAAAAATCAAGAAAAAATAAGGTTGAGGAGTACTCATATTGAAATAACCAAAGCATATCTTGTAAGTGATAGCTGAGAAGGTTAAAACAATCTTAGTTTTAGCTCTAATGGTCCATGTGTGCTAGGTATTTGAGGTATGAAGTAACCTTAGGAAACACAAAAGGCTATAAGTGACAATATGAGCTTGGTCACCATCCAAAATACTTAATATACATGTGTGTTTACAACATCCAACTATAGAAAAATAACATAAGTGATCAAGACAAGCGATGCAAGGTTGGTGTAAAAGGGTCAATGAGCAAGGAAATATTCATGATCTCCAAGAAAATTCATCATGGGTAGAGATTAAAGTGATATCCAAGGGTGGTTATCATGGTTGGGGAGATATATGTGATCTCCAAGTTGGTTTCTATGGTCAGGGAGATATACATGATCTCTAAATTGCCCCAGTTGTGGGTAGAGTCTAAAATATTATGGGTGTTGGTGGAAACTTTCATGTAAGGGTACCGATGTTGGTAGTAAATAATATTGACATCAGTAGCTTAGGGCAAGGTTACCAATATCAGTGGTAAAAAGTTTTGATGTCAATGGTTAAGGTTAGAGATGCCAACATCAATTGGTGACCAAACCTAACAAAAAGGGGTTTGGCAGCCCACCAGAACTCATTTATAACATTTGATTGGACAAAAAAAAAGCTTTAAGTGTGAGTGAGATGGTAGAGTAAGGAGTGGACCTAGTGGGAGGTGTGTCACCACAAGAGCCAACTATTCTATCTTGGAGGAGATGAAGAGATGAGGTAATATCCCTTTTGTTTTGATTTTGAATTTGAGTTGGTTAGTTTGATTTTGTAGGCTAAATTTAAAGTTTGGGGAAAAAAAGGTGTTGAGGGGGGGTAGAAATGGGGTGGGGTAGGTTTAGGTTAATTTGGGAGGGATTTAGGGGTATTTTTTTAGGTTAAAATCTAATGTTTTGAGATGGGTCATTCAGCCTTAGGTCTGAACCAATCATCGTTGTCGATGGGTCCACCAAAGTCAGTCGACATGGTGCTAATGTTAGTAGGTTTATGTCGATATCGACTGACACCAAGTGTCAATGTCAGCATACAAAATTGATGTTAGTGATTATAAATAACCCAAAATAGGGTAAAAGGTCAATTTGGGTCCCTAATTAAAGTAGTCAGCTATCCTAATGGTCGAGCTAGCCTCAGAAGACCCTACATTGACTTAGTGCTACCTACATAACCTGATTAAGGAATTCAAGCGAATGTAGTTCTCCCACTATGTAGGGAAAAAGATCTAAGGTATGTTTAAAAGTGTGTTAAGGGAAATGGTTTAGAAAAGGATAGGTTGAGATAGGTCAAGGGACTTAAGGTTTAAAAGATAGTTCATAGGGTTGAAGGTTAGGGATATAAGCCATGAGGCCTAGATTTATAATAGCCAATTGGGCCTAAGGTGGAGAGAGAGGAAATGAAGCCTAGGGTAAAGAATGGAGAGTAGGCTAGATAGTTAGGTGGGTATATATCTGAGATAACCTCAAAATACCCTATGTTGATTAAGTGATGCCTACATAGCCCGATTGAGAGCCTCAGACCAATGAAGTTCTCCCAAAGAGAAGGGAAAAAGGTGGTGGTAGGTTACATTAGAAAGTATGTGACTTGAGTTGTGTGTGTATGGATGAAAATGAGGATAGAGTTGA
Organism: Torreya grandis; assembly: GCA_037957365.1. NCBI lineage: Eukaryota > Viridiplantae > Streptophyta > Pinopsida > Cupressales > Taxaceae > Torreya > Torreya grandis. The sequence continues at coordinate 890,652 of JARHVA010005818.1, read as the reverse complement.
CACTATAAGATCACCTACCAATGTTGTTGATGTAGATGATGAGGGATGTCACCCTAAATGAGTGGGAGCACATGGAAATTATAGGTTTAGGGGGAGTGCGATGATATTGTAGAGTCATATGAGATGTGAGTTTGATGATAGCATTGATTAAGAGGTGGGATCACACCACTAACACCTTCCATATATCAACTAGAGAGTTAATAGTGACCTAAGAGGATGTATATGGGATTTTATGATTGCTACTCTAGGGTGAGGAGCTCTTCTCATGTTCGAGAGAGGAACATGATACTCACATGGTGGATTTATTTGGAGAGCATGTTAGTGAGGTGACTTATCACTCAATGAGATTTGTCTATGAGCCACTATACATTAGTGATGAAGAGCTACATCAACTGTGCATCTTGACAATGATAGGGATTATAGTGTCTGCTCTACCAAATGTAGATGGTGGGAGATTTTCTATTGCATTGATAGGTGTTCTGGCATAGATGGTTGAGTAGTGGACTATAATTATAGGGGGACCCATGTTTTGAGCATAATTATACAAAGAGCTATGGGGGTTGAGACTATGATGGTGATATAGATTATGTGTTAGGTATTTACTCCATTATTGGGCATATGAGCATATCATGGTTACATGACCATTGGGTTTACCTACCATGATTGTATCCAGTTTCAAGGTTGGTTTCAAATGGTGGAGAGATGGTATGGCCCAGCCTCAAATATATGGCATAGTGTAGGATATTAATCACTATAGGTGAATGATAAAGGGATTGATCATTGTAGATATTGTGTGGAGACCTTACTTGACATACCCTAATTGAGAGGATAGGTAGAGTAGCTACTTGGCTTACAGAGCTCATTATGGGTTAGAGGGAGATGAGCCGGTGAGCTATAGATGGTACCCATGGCATAGGTCAAGATATAGTTTGGCTTGATATAAGATGTACCTCTTGATTTCCCTTGATATAAGAAGGATGATATAGAGGCATCCTTACCATTTCCATAAGAGATAAATGGGCTATATTTTGAGGAGTTTCCAACATGACTAGGTGTAGTAGATCCAAGATGCACAATGGTATATATTTCTTGGTGGATAGGTTTGCATCCCATATTTGATGTCAAGAAGCCACCACCAAATTTACAAAGGTTGATGAGAGAGAGAAATTTAGTCATATAGGCACAAGATGTAGTAGTGTAGGCTCAATATGCGATAGTGTAGGTTTGAGATACAACTCAAGCATAGGTGTTGGTTTTATAGGGATAGGTGGTGACATTACAAGGCTAGGTTGGGGCATTACAAGGCCAAGTTAGGTATTATAGGGACAGGTTATTACAATAACAGTAAAGAGGGATAGTTTGAGAGAATCAGGTTAGGATACTCCTTTTCCACCATAGGGACTAGTAAAGATCAGGCCTTTAATATGTATGATGGAACCACCATAGAATATATCTCTAGTGAGGTATAATACTTACCTTGATGAGATTGGTTTTTATGAGAGGTCCATCATGGAGTTCCCATATATTTAGAGGTATTTTGAGTTTAGAGAGTAAGAGAGATTAGTGACATGTGCCACAACTTCTAGTTCATGCAAATACAGATTGATTAAGAGTGGTGATGACACTACTTCTTCATGACCACATCGAGAGCCTTGAGGACTTTTCATGCTCAAGTTTTTTATTTTTATATATGTTATATACACACTAGCCTATGAGTCGAAGATGAGAGATGTATATTTTGAGGGAGAGATGATATTATGATGATCTATTGATGTACATGTATGTTGAGTGTGTGTGTGTGTGTGTGTGTGTGTGTGTGTGTGTGTGTGTGTGTGTTTGTGTGTGTGTGTGTGTATGAGATGTGTTATTGGTTGTGATTTTGAGATGCATTTATTGTTATAGTGATTTAGTGATGATGATGTTGATGTAGATGATTATTTTAATGTTATGTTAATTTTATTTTCATGTTGAGCATGTTAGTTGAGTTATACTAGCACTTTTCATATGTGTGATGGTATATGGATAGTTGATTTGTTAGCTTCACCTTAGAATTTTTCCATATTTGTGATGGTGTATGCTTAAAATGCATAGACTAGTTTTCATCTTAGTAAAGAGATCGACATCTGATTTGGATGGAAAATAAAGAGGTTGAATGCTTTTGTAGTGGTAAAGACCATAATCATAACATAAATAGGCTAAAAAATATGAGCCTCTTTCATGCTTTGCATCATTGGACCATTTTGTTTATTAGAGAAGCATCATGTTTACCTTGTGTTAAGTGAGTTAAAAGTCCCTTAAAAGAGAATGAGGGAAAAAGGGTAAAATGAATGAAAGTGTTGGGGTATCATAACCTTCAAAGTGGGGATGATATTCCCCTACTATGGGTGACTCAAAAGCTACTATAGGCAAGTCCATGAGTTAAAGTTCTTTTTTTGTTATGTAAGCTGATCAATGTAGGAAGCCTATAATGGGATTTTGTATGTGTTGAGGTTGTATGAAGCTGATCAATATGAGAAGCTTATTATTTGTGTTCCCTTTGATAATAAATCTTGGCCTAGCCATCCTTCAAGGGACTGGTCTAAGAATTTGTTTTTGAGTTTAAATAGATGTCCTTAAAAGGAGTAGTATATTGATAGTAGCAAAGAGAAGTTACATATCTATCCTTCAAGGGAGTAGTCTATGTTGAGAATCATGACCTGAGAGACTATCACTTGTCTACATATCCTTTTTTTTAATCATTTAAAATTATATGGAGGATTAGGAGTTTTCCACTTTGAGGAAAAAACCATAACACTTTGTAAGTTAACTAAGTGTGTAGGAGCAATGGTTAAGAGGAAGGGAGATGAATGTGATAGGGGTACTCAAGGGATGAACTCAAGTTAAACATGAGGTGAAGTGTTACTTGGTTGACAAAAGAATGGTCATAAGTGTAAGGAATTTAAAGGCTTAGGTTTAGACTTTCTTTCAAGGGAAGACAAGTGATAAGTTTTTGAGCCATACTTGTGAGTTACGATGTAGGATCCAAGATAATTAGGAGCAAACTTACCCCATTTTATTTTATCCATGTTCATCACATGTTGATTTTATTTTAAGATGAGATCTCCAATATTTAAATCTCACTCTTTGAGGTTTTTGTTGTAAGTTCATTTGATATGCTCTTGATGGATTTAGAGGTGGTTAAGGGCTATGAGATGGTGCTCATCAAGCAAATAGAGTAGATCCAAATTTTCTTGGTGAAAGTCATCATTAGTAAGTATGTATTTTAGAGAAATGTGAAGAGAAAGAATTTGAACCTCAAGAGGGAAAATAACCTCCATCCCATACACCAAGTAAAAAGGCATAACACCCGTAGGGGTTTGAATGCTAGTGTGATAAGCCCATAAAGCAAAGGGAATGTGTGTGTGCCAATACTTGCCCATATCATTGACTACCTTCATGAGAATTTTGGTCAATGTTTTGTTATAAGCTTTTACCTATCCTTTCACTTATGGATAGTATGGTGACAAAAAACTTAATTTGATTCTGAATGTATCACAAAGACTTTGGATAGTCTTATTTTTCAAAGATTTATCATTATCTATTATAATTTTGTAGGGGACACCAAAATGATAGAGGATGTGATGGTTTATATATTAAACAATATTGCCAAACTTAGTGGAGATGAGAGGAATAGATTCAACCCACTTGGTGAAGTATTTAGTGGTATTAATGATTGATGATAGAGGGATGAATGAGGGTTAATCTCCCCAATTATATCTAATCCCCATAGGGATAAGGGCTAGAAGTCTTTGGCAACTTGTAATGCATGACTTGGAATATGAAGGAGGTTAGTGTGTTGTTGACATTTGATGTAACATTGGATGTAATTAGCATAATCTTAATGGAGTGTTGGCCAATAATAGCCAAGTTAAAGGATATGCTTGTTAATTGCATGACCATTGAAATTTTCACCACAAATATCATCACGGACTTCCTTAATAATGAAGTCTCAGTACTAGTGAGGCATCTAAAGAGGAGACCATCAAAACCACACTTGTAGAGAAGTCCCCCTAACATAGTGTAACAAGTGGCATGTTTTATGAAGGTACATCTCCCATTATTGGAGAGACTATAAGGGGTAATAGAAATAGAAATATAATCTATGAGTTGCTTATACCATAAGTCATGTGGGTTAGATGTCACATTTTTGATAAAGAGGATGTTAGTTGATACATAGGAGGGTAATGTTAAGTGATGCATGGTGACATATATTTTCAAGGAAGAGGATGAAGAGGGTATATGTGAAGCAAGTGAAGCCATTGTGTCAAAAAACTTGTTTGTATATCAAGAAATAGTTTATAAGAGATAAGAGTCAAATGATCCCAATATCATATCTACACGATATTTATACCACTGTATAATTTCATTTTATCATAATTAAGAACCATTAACTTGATTAACCACTAGCTAAAAATCACTAAAAATGGTTATGGATTTGACACCCAAGAAGAGAGCCATTTGAAGCCCTAAGATAAAAGACTCATATTCAGCCATATTATTAGTACATTTAAAATCTAATTTAAATGACAGGCATAAGCTCACTAGTTAGAGGAATAAGAATGACCCCCATACCCCCACCGTATTGAAATTTAGACCCATCAAAGAACATCATAATTTCATCAGGGAATTTGAGGTTTGAAGGTTGGTTGTTAGGTAAAGGGGCGGTAGCTAATTGGTCAATGATCATTTGTCCCTTGATAGAATTTTATTGAATAAACTCTAAGTCAAATTTAGCAAGGAGGATGAGCCCTAAGATACACATTGGTTATGATATGGATTAGAATAGATGTATTTTAGGGGATCAGTATGGGTGACCACATAGGTTTTTTGATTTAGGAGATTATGGCAAAGCTTGAAGGCTAAAAAGACCAATGTGAGACAAATCTTTTTGATATGGCTATATCAAGTCTCATAATCAATAAGTGTGTGGCTTATGTAATAAACCATATATTATTGATGGTGATCATCTTGATGTGTAATCATAGCACCCAAAGAATGGTCTGTTATAGAGATGCCAAAGTAGAAAGGCTGATTTTCCTTAGGTGGAATAAGAACTGATGGGGAAAGGAGATAATTTTTGAGTGCAACAAAAGCTTCTTGGCAATTTTTAATCCAATGGAAGGAGACATCTTTTTTGAGGAGATGGTGAAAGGGTTGGCAATGATATGATAACTGGGAGATGAAGCAATGGATTTACTAAAGTTTACCTTATAGGTTATAGAGTTATTTGATATTAGTAGGTAGAGGCATCTCTAGTATTACTCTAACCTTAGTAGGGTCGACTTCAATACCATGGAGAGAACTGATAAAGCCTAAGAGCTTACCTGAAAGAACACCAAAGACACATTTCTTTGGGTTTAGTTGATGAGTAAATATGATTTTGAGAATAATCAAGTGATCTTGGCAAAGCTTAGACTTTTTAAGTAAGTCATCCATGTAATCTTACATAATTTTGTGTAGGATATCATGAAATATGTAAGTCATAGCACGTTGGTAGGTGGAACCAACATTCTTCAGACTAAAAGGCATGACCCAATAATAGAAAGTACCCCATGGGGTAATGAAGGTTATATTGTGTTGATCCTCAAGAGTAACTAGGATTTGATTATATCTAGAGAACCCATCCATAAATGATAGCATCTCATGGCCAATTATTATATCAACAAGTTGGTCGATACTTGGCAATGTGAAGTTGTCTCTTGGATAAGTGAGGTTTAAGTCATGGTAGTCAGTGTAAATGTATATTCCCTCAGTTACTTTTGTGATAGGAACAATATTGGAAATCCATTATGGGTAGTCAATGGGTTGGATAAAATTAATAAAAAGGAGGCATTGGAGATCTTCTTTGACAAGGAGAGAAATATGAGGATGCATCTTGTGAAGCTTATATTTAATATTTTTAACATCTCGATCAGTGACAATGTTATGGGTGGTGATAGAGGGGTCAATACTAGGCATGTCATTATAAGACCAAGTGAAGGATTTGCTATAGTTATTAAGAAATGTTGCATAATCAACATGCTTAGAGGAATCTAAAGATTGGATAATCTTGAGGATGTGAGGGTTATCATGAGAGGGAAAAGTGATGTTAATGGTTAATTCATTTAACATAGCTTGTGTTTTAGATGGGAGAAATCATTGGATATAGTAATCATCTATACTCATGTATGTGAGAATAACATCATCATCTTGACATTATATAGTGTTAATAGTGGGATAATGTACCTCAATTATTTGAAGATGAATGAGAGTAAGGGACCTTATTTCCTTACCCTGATGATAGGTGAAAGGCCCCAAATGGATGGTATTTATTGAAAAAAATATATTAGGAGGTATAAATACATCTGATTTGGTAGGTGATAGTGGAGAAGAAGGTGGAGAAGGAGAGATTGGCTCTTCAATAATTGATACATGGGAAGTTTTAGTGCATTTATTTGTTTCATCATAACCCACTCCATGTCTCTTTTTGGCATTTTCAATGGTTTTTATAGTGGGATATTCAATGGGTGTATGGACACCCTGCTCATAATGACCCAAACCAAATCTTTTCCAAGCACACATATAGAGATAGGTGTGAGAAAATACAGGCTTTCTTAGGAATGATAAATCATAGGTAAATGGTTGTGGTGAAGGGGATGGATTGCCTATAGTGGGAGCTTGATCAATTATCCCATATGTGAAATTAGTTTAAAGGTTAGGTAGCCCATAAGGGATGACCATCCCAATGTGGGGATCATAATTTAGGTGCATTTGAATCTTTCCATACTATTGTGGAGTATATAACATGTTGAGCATCAATAAATGATATTATCTAAGTGATAAACATTTAAAATTTTCCTCCATGGGATCTATGTCAGGAATTTGTGTTACCGATATTTGTGTAATCAAGGTAGTGGAACTTGTGGAAGCTTCAAAATTATCATGTAGATAAGATGATGTATTTAATGGAATGAGAAAATCATTGGGACTATAAGTCATGTTACATGTTTTAAATGGAGGTGGTTCAATAGGTATAACATGCACTTGCCAATCATGCTCAAAATTGACATAGCAATGCAAAGTTGAGGGTACACATGCCATAGCACATATCTAAGGTCATCCAAGCAGTATGTTATATTGAAACTATCCTTCTAAAACATAGAAGAGCTCAATAATTATGTGGGGACCTACATATATATGTAATACAATAGTTCTCACCATAGTAGCTATGGTATCATTAAAAAGGTAGAGCCCCATGTCAGTTTGAGACATGCAATTATCAAGAAGAGCTAGTTATTTATAGGCATGGGTGGAAAAAAATTAATACTATCTCCCCCATTGATCATGACTCCTTTGACATGAGTTTGATCAATAAATGTGGTAATAAAGAGGGAAAACTATTGATGTTTAGGGTGTTGAAGTGGAATTTTTGAATTATTGAAGGAAACCAAAGAGATGAAATTAAAAGAGCTGACCAGAGTTGTAAGAGGTTGGGGATCATCAGGTTGTACCTCAACCACTTGAAAGGCACTAATAAAATCTTGATGGTGTTGGGATGATTTTTTGATTAACTCATACAAGGACATTTTCATAGGAGTTTGGTGAAGCTATTTCACCATCGAGCTTTGAATAACATCTGAAGATGTTAGTTTTGGGACCCCCAAGATAAAAATATTTGGGATTTGGAGGAGTGTCTTTGTAAAATGGATAAGCCTAAGGAGTAATGAATTTTTCTTTACCACATGGCCACATTGGCAAAGGAGATATGACAACATATTTGGGTTTAATTTTTGGTGGAATAGTAGGAGGCATTGTGGATGCCAGAGGTGGAATAATAAGAAGGTTAATGAGAGTATCAACAAAGAGAGTGTTGAAATCAAATTATTGTTGAATGACTATTATGAGAGCTTTAAAACTCTCAATATCATGTCTAGGTGAATAATGCTATAAACACACTTGTGTATCATTAAACCAAGATGGCTTCAGTCCAAGAGGACTATAAGGCTTAATGGGAGGAAGATTTATTATAAAGTATTGAAAAAATAGATGTAGGAAAAATATATAAGAGATTTTGAGTGGGATTTCACTTATTATATCAATAAGAGTAGACACCTTTTTTTAGGAGTTGTAGGGGTGATTTTACACAGTGCCTTGCTTGGTAGAAGTGTAGTTATGTGTTTTTTTGACACTTTTTTGGTGTTAGGTATCATGGTGTCAGACATGAAAGGCATACCAAGGGGTAGAGGTAGTAGTGGAGGTAACTTAGCCTTTTATTTTTCTTGGATCAGTGATACTCCAACTTAGGTAGAGGGGTGTGGTCCTAAAACTGATGATAAAGTTGAGTATTGAAGAGGGAAAGATTGACGAGATCTAGGAAGCTTAACATTTTTATATAGTTGAGGATGAAAAAATCTAACTTTTAATTGGAGAGTTAGATATAATTTCACTTGTGGATGAGTTATATTAGAGATAAGGCATACGCTTAAAGGCGTAATCTACTTTAATGTGGTAGATGCCTATGAGGGTGAGGGTTATAACATAGATGGATGAGCTTCTGGTGATTTTGGTGAAGAAGTTTTGTCTCTATAAAATAACTTAGGGTAAATGGTAGTGAGAGGGTTGGTGTTAAAGTTTGACACTTTTTGTGTTAGATAAGGAGTTTTAATTTGGTCCTAAAATACCGCATGATCTAGCTTCATGGAGTCTAGAAATTCTAGACTTTTCACCAACTATGAGAAGGGTTTAGATTGAGTTGATGTAAGCCTTAAAATTGCATCTTTATAAGACTAAGGTGATTGAGAAATATGCAAATTATTGGTCTCTAATACTTCAGATCAAAGATGACAAAGATCTACAACAGGGTCTTCTTCGACAGAGACAAGAGAAGAAGCATGGTTTTTTGTGGGTGGAGGAGAGGTAGGAAAATAGGGTTCCTCAAGGGGGTAGAGTATAGGTTTAATTTATCCCTCAACATGTGGGTGATTAATAGTTAAAGTATGATCTTCCATAGGTAAAATAAGTGGTAAGAGTGGTAGAATTGGAGTAGGCACAATAGGTCTCTCATCTAATGTGGGAGTAGATAACACTGACTCTTTTAGGTACAAAGGTGGAGTGCATGGGGTACTAATCTCTATTATTAGAGGAGAGGTAGGTGAGTAAGTTTTATTAAGAGGGTATAACACAATATTTATGTTCCCCTCAACATGTGGCTATGGAACGAGTAAGGCATGGTCTTCAAGTGGTAAGAGGATAGGTAACATTAGTGCAAAAGGATCTAGTAACACTGGCTCCTTCAGTGGTAAAAGAAGTGGTAAAGGAGGCTCTTCCTCATGTAAGAGTGGAATGGGTGAAATAGGATCTTTTACCTAGGAAGGAAGAATGGGAAAAATAAATGCCACTGACTATGGGGAAAGAGTCGATAAAATGGGTGCCTCCTGTTATGGGAGAGGTTGAACTAGAGGTAAAGGAAAGACCATATTAACTATATAGATAGTATGATCACATGAGTTATTCATGGTCTAAACAATATTTTTATTAGGTGAATGGTTAGGAAATGTTGTTTAAACACATCCATATTTTGATTAGTGGGTGCACTAGGATTATCCAAGATGAGATCACCCCTATCAAGCATGTCTTGAATGTTTTACAGTTATTAGAATTGTGGCCTTTAACTTGATGGTATCCATAAAACTCATCCTCATTGTCACAAGTTGGAATAGGATGGGAGGGGTCAAACTATATAGGAGGTTTGATTTGAGGAATGGTTATGACACCTTTTTGCAATAGTTTTTCCAAAATGGATGTATATGATTCCCCAATGGGAGTGTATTATCTTTGTTTATGCCATTGTTGGAATTGCTTGGTTAGATTTTGGGAAGTCAAGGAATTAGGTTGGTTTGTGGTTATGGAATAAGTTTATTTAATAACCACCACATTGGTAAAGCCTTTATATTTTTGGTTAGAAGGAGAATTTTTGGAAGAAGAGTCATTCGATTTGGAATTGGCATTATTATTATGCAATTTGACTCTACCTTCATCTATAGCTCTAATCTCAAGTTTTTGTGCCATTATAAAGGCCTCATCAAATATGTGGAAAGTTTGTACTAAGAGTGTGGATGAAATGTGCTTAGCACATTCCCTTGAGAAGAGATCAATAAGCTTAGGTTGGGGTAAGGAGAAGGAGAGTTGATTGATCAAGCCTCTCTAGTAATCGATAAAATTTGTCATAGACTCATCATTAAATTGTGTAATAGAATAAAGGTTTTTAATAGAAACATTTTTATAAATGTTAATAGAGAAATGGTCTAGGAATATTTTTTTGAGCTGGGTAAATGAGAAAAGGGAGTGCTGAGTTATAGAGCTATACCAATCTAGGGTATCACCCGACAGAGACATAGGGAAAGTACGAAGTAGTAACGCATCATCGTGCCCTATTAAATAATAAGCATGTTTAAATTCTTACAAATGTTGTTGGGTGTCCTCTTTATTTTTAAATTATTAAATTTTGGATTTCTCATTGTCTTAGCTACAAGTGAATAGGCACAGAAGGATGGATGGGTTAATTACATATTTGATCATAAGATACCACATTCTTTGAACTAGAAATAGATGTCTCTAGATTAGACATCTTGTCCATCAGCATGTTAATGAGGTCTGAAGGGGGATTAGTCTAAGAGATACCCTCTAAGTTATAGGGAACTTGATAGGAAGTAGAGGGAGAATATAAGATAGATTGTTGAGGTTGTGTTGGTGAAACATAAGGATAATGAGTCATAGACTGGAGGGCAAAAAGAAAAGGGGATTTTCCCATTGGGTTAGAGACTATGCTTTGGTTGGATGTTATTATTATAGGTTGGGTTATTGTCATGGTTAGAATAGATGAAGGGTGAGTCGTAACTCAAGTTATCATAGGTGATAAAGTAGATGGAATAGGTACCACTAAATTCTAAAATGGGGTGAGACATGACTAAACTACTTGTGGTTGTGAAAGTAGGGAAGTTATGTCAGGGTTTAGGTGGGATTGAATAGTTGGTGATGCTAAAATTTGGACATTTTTTATGGTTGGGTTACTTATCAAAGTGGTGGTTTGAGTAACCATGGGGAAAATAGTGGAGATAGCTGAAATTGAAGTTGTCTCCATTAGAGAGGTTGGCATATCATAGATTGGGTCACCCAAAGAATTATGGGTTTACATCATGACAATGTAATGTTGAAGGGATACCACATTACAATCAAGAAATTTAGAAAAATATTTATCTCCTTTAAACACAATGTAAATTTGGATGGGGCTTGGAGTATGCTCTATATCTAAAGTATGATCCATGACAGAATCAGTAGTAAGAGGGGAAGATGGAAGTGGTTGTCAGCTTGCATAATTGGCAAGAATTTTTGCTTGAACTCACATTAATACCATGCAAGAAGTAAGAATAGACTTAATATTCTCTATTAGTGATATAATAAGGAAAAAACAAGTTCAAGTGTAGGTAAGTAGGTTGTTTTATCTTGCTATTTTGAGAAAATTATAATTACATAGTCATCAACATCAATCACTTGACTGATGTCAGTAGTAAAAGTTTGCTGACATCGGTGGGATTAACTAATGTTGGTAGCTAAAGTCTACCAATGCCAGTGTAGTTAACCGATGTTGGTCATTGTGATATCCTGGGAGATAGAAAATCTAATGTTTTAGAAACCCAAAGGAAGAACCTAGGTAAAATAGAAGATGTAAGGGTTCTATGTAAGAAGAAATAACACTCAAAAAACTTGATATAATAAGTTCTAAAAATTGAGTATTATAAATAGTGTTGATTTTGTGAATCAATGGAAAAACATCCTTACCAACTCCAAAATATAGAAGGATATAGAAAAGTAGAAAAAGAACATACAACCACTAATTATTAACTTCTAGAGATTAATTTTAGTCTCATTTTGGCTTATTCCTTAATCAGACAGTGAGAAGATAATTTGGTTAGCAAAGGTGATAAAAAACAATCTATAGCTAGTTTTAGTGCTCAAGAGGAAATATATGTTAGACTAGGTATGTGGCTTGCTATAAGAGCTTGATACCCATACTTCATGGACCTAAAGCCAAGCCAGACCACTTAGCCAAAATATACCTTCTACCTAGAGTTTATACTCTACCAAATAATGGAGTGGGTTCTCCCCTTGGTGGTGAAATCCAAGTAAGATAGTTGGGTAGGGTAAGGTGATCCACTAGGTGATAAAATCCTAATGGGCCTTATCTTAGGTGATTTTAGATCTTTATTTTTGTGATTGTGATCTAGTTGTGCAACATAGGTGCATTAAAATTCATTCATAATGTTTGTAATTACTAGGTGAGCTAATATGCAGCAAGCAAACAATGAAGTGTAGTAAGTTTTAAACCCAAATCTAAAATATTTAGATTTGAATGAAAAAAGGATGAAATAGGAGTAGAGAATGAAATTCACGATCCTAATGTGCATGCAAGAAATAAATAAAGAAGAGATTCTTTCAACTTGTAATAAAAATGGTAAATTACTTTTAGAGGCAAAGAGAAAATAAGAGTGACAAGGAAGGAACAATTTTAGTTTATTGCCCTTAAAAAGAAAATAAAATGTTAATTTTTTTTCACTTTGAGGGGGAAAAGAAGGACAAATTACAATAAATGAAAATTTCACTATAATGCACCTATATGAATGCTTAAAAAAAGAAATGAACCCAATGAAAACTCCAGGGTCCCACCAAGCATGCCAAAAATGTTTCACTAAAATTTGTCTATCTCAAGTCTAAAGAAAAAAAGAGAAGAAGGATAGGGATAAGTGATTAGAATGAACCTAGATTGGTTTGCATGTTGTATCTAGATGTTTTGAGCACTCATATTTAGCTAGGGAGGACTACCTACAGTAATAAATCACTACCATAAAATGTCTGTTAGTAGATATATGAGTGGGCTGGTAAGCTACGCACTTGTTCTAAGAAGTGTCAAACTTCCTTAGAGATGACAGTCCACTTTTGAGAGAAAAAAGAGTAATAAATAACCAAGAGAGGAAAAGAAAGAGTAAAAGAGAGATAATGTTACCATTATTTGTAACTTGAGTGCAGTTGAAAGTAACAGAGTACAGGTGGTATATTAAATTTGTATTTTAGAAGTTTCTTGGGTAGGTCTTAGAAGGGTTACTAGAAATCTATAGTTGCTAACATCGGTTAGGCTACCTAGGTTGGTTGGCAAGTGTGACCGATATTGGTTAGGCTACCGAGGTTAGTGAGGAAGGTGACTGATATCAATTGAGTGGCCAATGTTGGTAGATGTAATAATTATGTAGGAACTTATAGAAGGCTTTTTTGGGTCTAAAAAATGTTTTTGGTTAGGTATATAAGGTTGAGGGAGAGTTGTGTGAGAGAGATAGAGTATTGTTTGGATGGATCTAGTCAGAGGTTTGGTGTGTTGGAATAAGGGGAAACAAGTGGGGAAGCTTTATAACTCATTCACGAGGGTTCAGTTAGGAATGTGTAAAGCAATAAATAATAGATATAAAGTGATTACAAAGTAACTACTTAAATAATTATAGAATAAGTGATGTACTTAGTTGAAGAGGTGACTAAATGATAAGTGTCAAATGGATGGATCCTATCAGGCTTACTGAACTGATGCCTTGAATAGAGAAAACAAGTGAGTGCTACTAGTTCTCAAGAGCTTGGTTCTTTATCTAGATTGACTTATGTAAGATAAAAGTAAGCCAAGATGTCAAAAGTTGAATACCAAAATCCTGTATGCAAATAAGAATGAGTTTTATTGATTTTTATTAACCTAAATATTAGTTTGGAGTTTGGATTATATCACTAACATCAGCCATGGGTTGACCAATGTCGATGGTATGAGAATAGGTAAAAGTAATATCTTTAGCTTGTTTTCTATTATTTCTCATGCCAAGTTTGGTATCTATTGCAAAATAGTAGAAATAGGAGATTAAGAAGGATGTAGTTGGTTAGGCATTTATTTTTGAGGTAAGAATAAGTCATGGGTAGTTAAGATGAGGAGATTAAGTCTTGAGGTGATTCATCAGGTGATAATTAGTCTTAAGATGAGGTGGCTAGGTAAGGTGGCATAAGGGGTTTTTAATTAACTTAATTAAATATTTTAAATTAATTAAATGTGTGAGTGGTATAAGCATGGGTTAGGGAGGATAATTATTATTATTGAAAAGGGGCTCAAGGGGGGTTTCAACATAGGGAGTTACACATGTGTGTGATGTAATTTTGGTGTCTACACCACTCCTGCAAGAAAAAGTATAGATGTAAAGGTTTCTAAACCTAAGTTTATGACTTTAAATCAGATTCAACAATCAATAATGAAGGAAGAAAAATTAGGCATAAACTAAGATGTTGAAGTCAAGATCAAGACAAGGATCATTAAACCTCCACTCTTTTCCCCTCAAAATCCCAAATCCTTTCCTTCATGGAGTGCCATTCAATAATGAAAGCAATAAAGAGAGGAAGTGAAGGGATCTACCATGTTACTTTTGGAGCAAGAACCTCTTCTTAATGAGGAAAATGAAGAAGATGTAGCTAGAGAGATAGAAAATGAAGGTGACTTTAGTGATCAAGGGGAAGAAATAATTATTAGAACACCACTTGGAAAGGACACGCATGTTCCATTTTTCATGATGTCAAAGAAAATGAGATACAAGCTAAAGTACAAGTACAACAAAAAGTGAGACAAAGAAGTTTCAAGTATGCAACAAAAAGTTGTTTCTTATAAGTTTCTTGATCACATATCAGTTGTCTCACCTCAAGAAGATAATCAATAACTTGTTTAATTGACCATTGATGAATGAAATCCAACCAAAGAAGATGAGAGTTAAGGTAATTATGATTATTTATGGTAGTAATATATGTATATTTCTGATGAATATAAAGCTTTTTAGGATCTCAAAGTTCCCATGGACAATCTTAAAGATGAGCCAACTACTGAATCTATTCATTTTGGCTCACAATAAGAGTAAATTCATGAAGATTAGAATAATGAACATGTGTTTACTAATATAGTACCTCAAATTTTTGCTCCTAAATACCAATAAAATGATGAAATTCTATGTTTTAGCATACCTAAAAGCATACAAGAGGCTATTCATGAAGATCTTGCCAAGTCACTATTGACCATTTTTCCCCACAAGCCAAAATGGATTAACCCTATATAGTCAAAATATTGTATATGGGATTTTTATAACGTTATAGGGTATGTTACAGCTCACTTGATGTCATTTCATATGCCATTCTAAGTATTGGTCATGGTCTAGCTTAGTCCTTGTGTCTTTTGGTATCTTAAAGGTCTTTAGGTGTTGAGTAGTTGAAAGAGCAAGTCCAAAAAATCCTAAGTTTGCACTTGGGAGATATTTCAAATTTTGGCCAAGTCATTTAGAATTCTATCAGAGAAATTGTTCTACTTTATTCATCTAAGTATTGGGGAATTTTTTAAGAAAATTATCTAAGTCAAGGATCCCATAGATTTATTTATTTTGGGTATAAGTTTCACAAAATTTATCCCATAGATATAGTTATTTTGATAAAATTGTCTACATCAAAAGGTAAGTGACATATTTTTTTCAGTAAAATTGTCTACACAATTTTCCTGAAGGCATAATTCTTTTTGGGAATTTTTTTTACAAAATTTTAGAAGGGCCATTACTTTGACAAAATATCCTATACAAAAATCTTGAAGGGTATTTTTTTAGGAAAGTGTCCTCTATCATTCCCCAAAGGGTCATTTCTTTCAGTGAAATTGGTCCAAAAAACTTTTCGTAGAGGATCATTCTTTTACAAAGTGGACCAAACAAAAATATTAAAGGGTATTTTTATCAGGTAAGTGTCCTATATAATTTTCCCAAAGGGTTGTTCTTCAAAAAGTGTCTGAGACAAAATATCTGAAGGACACTTTTGAAATTTATGAAGGGCATTTTCAAAAGTTCCAAAGGACATTTTAAAAAGTTTTGAAGGTCATTTTCAAAAGTTTCAAAGGGAATTTTTAAAGGTCAAAGGGCTATTTCAAAAAGGCCAAAAGGCAATTCTCTAGGGTAAGTGTCTTTGGAATTTTTTTTGACAAAATCCTGAAGTGTAAATTCTTTCAGCGATGTTATTTTCCATAGAAAAAGACTAAGGACACAATTGTTTTGGGAAAATTATCTCGTGATAATTTCCATGAAGGTAAACTTATTTCAGACATTTCATTTGATACACAAAGCTCAAAGAAAAATTTTAGACAAAAGGTACAAGGAAAATATTTTAAGGAAAATGTCATAAACCAAAGGATCATCTTCAAAATCTGAAGTCATTTCAATCAAACAAATTTTCCAATACAAAAGGCCCAAGAAAACTAGACCAATGAAAAAGTCTCAAATAATAAAATTCTTGTAGGGAAATTATTCCATACAAATTTCCCCAAAGACATAATCACATCGACCAATTTGTTTCAAAAAAATTTAATCCAAAGGGGTGGTGATAGGTGTGCAAACATCAAAATCAAGCCCAATAATCATCCATTAGGGCCCAAAGATTGACAGTCATGCAAATGTCATTGATGTTGCCATGGATGTCAATTAACAAGTGCACAAACATCAAATTCAAGTGATGAAAAATGACCACTAAATTTAAAATATCTTAGTGATGGTCACATAGACATCAAATACATTTACACATATATCAAAATTTGAGCTCACGAAATAGACATTTGCATTCAAAAATAATCAAAGGGGTCCTGAATGAGTTTAAGCTTGACAAGTGTCCAAATATTAGGTACTCAAATCAAATATAATAGTAAGTGGGTAAAGATAGGATAATGGGCCTTGATAGATCAATGTCTCACATTCAATCATGGATTCAAGAACAATGACATGTGAGAGTCAAGAGTCAGTGAAACCTAAGCACAAAGGCATGATTGACAAGTGGTACAAATGTGTGAGTCTTGGTAGATGATCTATAGATCATGTTTATTTGTATCAGGAAGATCAATGGAGTGAGACAAGTCAAGAAGTCAATAATCTAAGTCATTTTTCAATAGCTAATCAAATGAAGGTGAGCCCAGGTGTCTTACTTGAAGGTTAAAAAAATAGTTTTGATGGGGTAAGGTAAGTAAAAATGTGTGGATGAGTTTAAGAATGGTTTAGTTTAGACCAGAGCTATCATTTCAAAGGATACCATTGAAATAAATATATATACTTGAACAGTTTCATCTCCAAGACCAACTACATGAAAAGGACCTTTCTCCCCACTATTGCAACCACAGTGAACCAATGAAGATCAATTAACACCAAGACAAAATCCTAATAGTTTGATCTAATTATTCTAACCACATTGATGCTAGAACCCATCTTAGAAGAACTTGATCCTACCATTTCAACCATCAAGGAAGATCAAGGACAAAATGATGTAACTGTGTAACCACTTGAAGTGACCTAGATCAATCAAAAAGTTGAAATGAGAATGTTTTATAGAGGAAGTTACAACTATAGTTGAAATGTATTTTTGCTCATTTGATTCCTTTTCTTAGTGCCAAAATGCCTCTCTCTTGATTTCCTTCTCTATAAATATAGATCTTGAGCTATTTAAAACCATTTATGGTGAATCCCTACTGGATTGATGTCATATTTTACCTTTGAAAATTAATACAAGTCTATTTTTGAGTTTTGAACAATTGTCTAAGTCTGTAAGTTATGTATGGTGATGAGAAGTGATAATTCTCTATCCTTCCTTCCATTGTCCTTTCATTATTGAGCAAAAGTTCCTAGTCTAATAGGTCATATATAATCTAGTCTAGTGTGAAAATATAATTTCAAGTGTAAAATTTTATTTGGAGTGTGTAATCTACCCTCTAGTTCATTTTCCTTGTGTTGCTACTCACATCTTGTCTCTATATTAAAATACTCATGTTAGAACCCATTGAAGCTTAGATACTAGTCTATATGCTTTGTTTCATCATAGTATAAATATGATGGTCATGTGGAAGACATTTTTGGTTCATCACATACTTTAGATTATGTTCAATTTATGCATTCTATAACTCTTTTCCCCCATAAGTAAGTAGTAGTTTAAGTGATAAACACTACACAATATATTCAAGAAGCTAACCGTTAAATCTAGAGGCTCATTTCCAATATAGATACACCCACATACCTATAATTTTTCCCATGTTTCCCACATCTAGAAGAATATTTAAGAACCTCTTATATGGTTTAGGATTTGGTGAAAATAGTTATAGCACACCTGGTGGCACCCATTATCTTCAAGATAACTTGTCAAGGTGAATGTTGGTCTTGAAAAACACTAATTGCAAATAATTATGCTATACAGTATTTGGTGAATCCTCAAAATAAATATAGTTTTATACCATTATTTTGTTATAAACTTTCCCACATAATTCATGGTCCTCACTAGATCATACTCTGCTAAAACATCCAATACTATTAACCCACCCATTTAGCCTGAAATTCCTCTTGAAATTTAGTAGCTAAAGCCTAATCCACCCTTTGAAGAGTGAATATATTTTTTTATAGATCAAGAGGTTTAAGAGGTTGAATAAGTTTAAGATATATAAGAATAATACATGGCCATGACTCATGCTTTCCCTACCTTCAATACTAATAATACAATCCAACTTCATGCATATGATTCCATCCCTCCTAATGCCAAAAAAGGTGTTCCCACATTTAATGGTGAGATTCATATCACACCTAGTGATCACATTAGAGATGTTTCCAAAAAAATTTGTTTCCATAATATTTTTTGATATAACATTTCCATTAGATTCCTTTCCATGTCTATTAAAGGGAAGGATATTGACTGGTATAGGACTCTATAAGATGGATGCATCACAACATGGGATGAGTTTAGAGCATTTTTAACTTTAATATTTAGAAATGAAAGTGACCATACTTTCCTCATACATTAGCTCAACATGATAAAGAGGGGACCCAAATAAATAATTCATTACTTTAATGAAAGGTTTTAGAATACTTTTCATAGATTGCCTCCTCTCATAAGACCACCTAGTAGTTTTGTGTTCCCTACTTACTTGAAATCCATTTGGAAAGAAATTAATGCCATGCTTAAATCTATGGGAGGTTCCACCCTCCCTAAATCATATGATATTTATATCAAGGCTGAAAATAATCTTATCCAATATTGAATATTTCCACCTAAATTTTATATACCTTCATTATCTAATGCTTCTGTCGATTCTCCATATGTGGCTTAAACTCCTAATGCCAATTCCAAGCCTAGAGCTGATCTTAAGAAGGTAGCTAATGTGAGGGATAAAGATGCATATATGTAATGGTTGAAAGCTAGGATTAAAATAGGTAATATGTAGTAAGGTTCTTATCAGAATCCCTACCCCATCAACAATGGTATGATCATAAATATGGAGGAGGGAGAGGTCAATGGTATCCTTACTCCAATAGTCCTATAAATGTGTATAGTCCTAATTCTACTGCCAATACAAGGGAGATGGTACCAATTCATAGCAATCTAGTATAGGGAAAATATTGGTAACAAGACCAATTTAAGGATGCTAGTGAAAATGGAGATTAAGTTCTAGCTGATCAAGAGGTAGTTACTCCCCTCCTCTCAAATGAAGATGAGGTGATGATGTAAGTTAATGAGGATCGGCAGCCTCAAGGAGAGATCTTCATTAATTTTTGGTTGAAGACACCTTTTAATAAATCAAGGAGCATATGTTTCATATAATACAAGGGCCAAGAATAAGGATCTAGGATGTGGTAATAGCATGACCATGGGATCTTCTAATCCTCTTACAGGGTAGCAAGGCATGACTGTAAGTGTGATAGTTTTATAAGCTTCTATACCTCCAACATGTCAAAATGTAATAGGGTCTGTTCAAGGTGCCTATATTCCTAAAGTTCCAAGAAATTATTTACCTCCAAGGAGATAAGGAAAGGTGAGTACTAAATCTCTAAACATAGTATATTCCTTGAAAAGTGCCAAATCATCTATCTCCCTATGGGATATCCTTCATATGCTTGGCCAAAAAGAATTGTTAAAAAATCAATTGTCCACTACTCCTACTAATCCTTCATCTTAAAATAAAAGTAATAGTCATGTTGTCTTTTCAAATGATCATAGTACTATTTTTAAACCATATTCTAGGACTAAGAATCCTCCACCATTCTACCTCACTCTCATAGTGGGTGATAAATTGGTTCACAATTGCATAGTTGATAGTGGAGCCTCAACTTCTATCATTTCTAAAGTTGTAGTTGACTAGTTAGGCATAAAATATGATAAAACATCTAGATAGATGGTACACATGCTAAGATCATAGGGATGATAAAAAAATTGAAGGTTTTTTTGCATGATTATCCTAGCTTTCCTATCCTTCAAGAAATAGTTGTTGTTGACCTCCTACCTCACTTTGTAATCTTCTTATCAAAGGAATTCATAGCTAAGATAGGTTTATATCTCTCAACTTATTGGTCTTTATTAGCCTTTAGGACAAGGTACCGGACCAAGGTAAAAGTTATAACTCAACCTCTTTCAAGATTTCATATTGAGCCTTACATTGAATAAAGTTCTAACTTGAATTATGTTGTTCATGAGAAAGATCCTAATGTGGATGGGGGAGCTTCTAAACTTGAAGGAATTTATGATTTGTTCTTAGATGAGTATGGTTTAGATGTATATGGACATGATCCTTATGCATACTTTGAGTAGACTAACCTTAGGACTTACATTATGCATGATCAACCATTTGAAGAAGCTGAGGCAAGTGTAAAAAATTCTCATACTTATGAGTGCAACTATATGATTCATGAGTATGATGATCATATGTTGATGAACCTAATTGAGTACCATAGTAGGAATAATGATATTTTCACTCTTAATATTGATGAATATGATCTAGATGGTGACACTCATGAAGAAGATGAGGATGACTTATGGATAGGATTTCAGGCCGTATGTCAAGAATTTGACAAGATTTATAATATTCCTTCTTCTCCCAATAAATTTATGTCTAGTGTGTTTGTTTTTGAAACTAATGAGTAGGATCCCAATTTTTATATAAAGTATGAAAGTAAAGGTCATGTTTTTAAGGAAGATGGACATCAATTTTCTTTTCAAAAGCCTATAGTTCTAAAGGTATCTAGTGAGGTCAATGTAGAAGTTGATGTGCCTAAAGGATAGTTAGGAGATCCATTTGGTATTGATAAATGTTTAAAAGGGTTGGATCATAAATAATAATGACTTGATAATCCCAAACATAAATTATATCATGTACAATAAAATAAAAAGGTTGATGCAATTATCATCTTTCCTATTCTATAGTATGAGGAATGTATATCAGATATGACAATGATCAAAAGGATTATAACTCCAACCAAGGCTCTTAGATGGAAATAAATATAATTCATGAAGGTCCCAAATAATTTACTTGCATACCTAAGAATATTTGAAGGTGATAGGGTTCTTAATCACATATATATGTAAGTTATTGGTGATGACCATGCTCCTCATGCTAGGTTGCCTTCATGAAGTGATAAAGATGATAGGGGAACCATTTTTGATACTATTTAAGGTATGATAATATGTTTCACCTTTGGAGGTTAGTATTATAAATATTATGTTAGGTGTGTGTTTCCTTTCTTGTTGTGTTGTGTTCAATAAGTGCTCTAAATCACAATTATGTATTTGCTTGGTTCTTGTCTTGTGTGTTTCTTCTTTTATATCTTTGTATATGTTTTGTGTGTTGTTCAAGGCATTTTATATGTCTAACCTATATACTTGTGACTCCATATCCCAATGGATATAATTAACTAGCTAGTCATGGCATAGAAAACATGCCACCTTTGGGAAATCCCATTTCTCCACACAAGCCAACCCCCTATAGTCATATTCTTATATAGGGGATTTTTATAATGTTATAGGGTATGTTATAGCTCACTTGATGTCATTTCATATGCCATTATAGGTTTTGGTCATGGTATAGTTTATTCTTTGTGTCTTTTGGTATCTGAAGGGTCATTTTTTTGAATCATATATGCAAGTGGTAGATTTTCATGGTGTTAAGTAGTTGTAAGACTAGGTTCAAAAAATCCTAAGTTTGCACTTGGGAGATATTTCAACTTTTGGCTAAGTGTTAGAGCATTCAAATTTATCTTAAATAAATTGTTCCACTTTATTTGGCTGAGTATGAGGGAATTTTTAGGGAAAATTTTCCAAGGTAAGGATTCTATAGACTTATTTATTTTTGATAGAATTTCCACAACAATTTTCTTAGAAGATCTAATTATTTTTGGAAAATTGTCTACATCAAAAGTTAAGTGACATATTTCATTTGATAAAATTGTTCAAATAATTTTCCCAAAGGAAAAATTATTTTTGGAAAAATGTTTGACAAACTTTCTGAAGGGCCATTACTTTGAGAAAATGTCCTATACAAAAATCTTGAAGGGTATTTTTCTTAGGAAAGTCTCCTATAGGATTCCCCTGGAGGGTCATTTATTTTAGATAAATTGGTCTAAAACACTTTTCCTAAAAGATCAATCTTTAACAAAGTAGACCAAATAAAAATCTTGAAGGGTATTTTTCTTAGGAAAGTGTCCTATACAATTTTCTTGAAGGGTCATTCTATAGTAAAGTGTCTAAGACAAAATATCTAAAGGAAAATTTTCAAAGTTCCAAAGGGAATTTTCAAAATTTATAAAGGACATTTTCAAAAGTTTCAAAGGACATTTTAAAAATATTTGAAAGGAATTTTCAAAGGGCAAAGGGCTATTTCGGAAATACCAAAAGGCAATTTTATAGGGGAAGTGTCTTTGAAAAAAGTTTTGACAAAATCCTGAAGAGTAAATTATTTCAAACATTTTATTTTTCATATAAAAAGACTAAGGACATAATTAATTAAATAAAATTTTCTCGCAATAATTTCCCTGAAAGTCAACTTCTTTCATAAATTTCAATCAATACACAAATCTTGAAGACAAAGTTTTGGAAAAATGTATAAGGTAAATCTTTCTAGGAAAATGTCTAAAACCAAAGGATCCTCTTCAAAAGATGAAGTCATTTTTGTTAGATAAATTATATGATACAAAAGGTCCAAGAAAAACATCCCTAGGAAAAAGTCCTACATAAGTAAATTCTTTCAAGGAAATTATTCCACAATAATTTCCCCAAAGACATAATTACATCGACCAATTTGTTTCAAGAAAAGTTGATCCAGTAGGGTGGTGATATGTGTGAAAACATCAAAATCAAGCTCAATAGTCATCCATTGGGGCCCAAATATTGATGGTCATGCAGACATCATTGATATTCCTATGGACATCAATTAAAAAATGCATGGACATCAAATTCAAGTCATGAAAAATGACCGTTGAAGTTAAAATATATCAGTGATGATTGTAAAGATGTCAAATATGTTCATGCAAACATCAAAATTCAAGCTCATGAAACAAACATTTGCATTCAAATATCATCAAAGGGGTCCCTAACTGAGCACAATATTGATAAGTTTCCAAATCTTGGGTTCCTAGATAAAATCTAATGGTGAGCAGGTAGAGATAGGATAATGGACCTAGACAAATCAATGGCTCACATTCAATCATGGATTCAGGATCAACACCATGTAATCAAGTTAAAGAGTTAGTGAACCCTAAGTGAAAAGGCATGATTGATAAGTGGCATAAGTACATGAGTCTTGGTAGAGATATATGGATCACATTCATTTGTATCAATTAGATTAATTGAGTGAAATGATTCAAGAGGTCAATAATACAAGTCAGTTTTTTATAGCCAATCAAATTAAGGTGATCCTAGGTGACTTAGATGAAGGTTGAAAAATCAATTTTTGATGGATCAAGGTAAGTAGGAATATGGGGATGAGTTTGATCATGGTTCATTTAAGACCAAAGATAATGTTTTGAAGGATACCACTAAGGAAAACATGCAAACTTAAATATTTTCATCTCTGGGATGAACTGCATGAAAGAGACCCTTCTCCTCATTATTGCCCACCATGATAAACTAGTGAAGAGTAGTTAACACCAAGATAAAGCCCTAAAGATTGATCTAATTGTTCTAAATTCATTAATTTTAGAACCTAACTCAAAAAAACTTAATCCCACCATTACAAATATTAGGGAAGATCAAGGAGGGAATGATGTAACTCTATAACCACTTGAAGTGACCCAGATTAATCAAAAGGTTTGAATGAGAATATTTTGTATAGGCAATTATAATTTTGGTTTAAATGGATTTTTTCTCATTTGATTCTTCTTCTCAGTGCCAAAATCTATCTCTTTTTCTTTCCATTTCTATATATATATAGCTCTTAAGTAATTGTAAACGAAAAACATACCATATATGGTAATGCCCTACTAGACTAATGTCATATTTTTCCTTTGAACACTAATATAAGTTTTTTTCTAGGTTTTGAACAATTTTATAAGTCTACAAGTGATGTATGGTGATGATAAGTGATAATTATCTATCCTTCCTTCCCTTATCCTTTCATTTTTGAGCAAGAGTTCCTAGTCTAATAGATCATATAGAGTGTAGTCTAGTGTGTAAAGCTTATTTCAAGTGTATAATTATCCTTAGAGTGTGTAGTGTACCCTCTGGTTCATTTGCCTTATGTTGTTTCTCACATCTCACCTCTATATTGAAATACTCATGTTAGAACCCATTAAATCTTAGAGACTAGTTTGTATGCTTTGTTTCATTGTGGTAGAAATATGATAGTCATGTGGAAGACATTTTTGGTGCATCAACTCCTTTAGAGTAGGTTCAATTTATGCATTGTCTAACTCTTTTCCCCCATAAGTAAGTACTAGTTTAAGTGATAAATATTTCATGATATATTTAGGGAGATAGCCCTTAAATATAGAGTCTCATTTCTAATATAGTTACACCCACATACCTATAAATGTTCCCATGTTTCCCAAATCTAGGAGAATCATGACCAACCTCTTCTAGGGTACAGGATTTGTTGATAATAGTCACCATCTAATATGGGGTAGAATCAAGGAACAATGGAAGGAATATTAGATCATGATCATCCTATGTATGAGGTAGAATTAGTATCCTTGATGCAAGGAAAAATAATATGGGAAGAAGATGATTGGGTATTAGATCCATATCTTCAACTGATATACCTGACAACAAAGATAGGAGGCCCAACTACATCATCAAGAAGACATAAGCATCTAATTAATATTAGTTGAAAAAGAGAGCTATCAAGAAAAGTTAAGCATGATTAAAAGTTTCAAAGTGTACCAAATAAATTTCCATTTGACCTTGGAGGGAAGTTTTTCACTACAGGTTAGTTATTCTAGGTTTGTTTTGTTTCAATAAGTGATTAGTACAAGTAGTAATCTACTTCCCTCTTGTTTTTTTTTCTTATTTTCATAGATTATTGGTTATTACTTTATTTAGGTTAGTTTATTTTATTCTATGTTTCCCTTCAAGTGCCTTGGGTAACATGTTCTATTTTGTTCCTTTTGGTCCTTATTTGTTTCAAGAAGAGTTATCTAGAGGTTGGCAACTGGTTTTTGTTAGAATAATTAATTAATCTTAGTTATTTTTAATAAATGTATCAAGGTGATTTATGACCTAGGTATTTCGATGGGGTATTTCCTAGGTGGTGTGATTAGTTGTAATCTCTTATAGATTAGGATATCTAATCTCATTTGTTATTGTATAAATAAGCACCTTTAATAGTGTTTTTCTCAATTCAATTAATGCAATTTATTCTAGATTTAATTTAGTATCAGAGCATGAAATTCTTGAGGAGTATTTTAAAATCATTGGATATTTGATGGAGATCAAGATCAAGATTTGTATGATCCTTGGATACGTCACGCTACTCTAATTTCAACCATCCCAAGCTAAAATGCTGCCATAATTCTAGCCAATTTTGTGGAAGGAGAATAGTTATCAAAATAGGCAAATTTTTTTGTTTTGATAAATTTTAGCCATATTTATATTAAATTTTGAGCTGAATTTTATATCTGTGATCATATTTGAGAGATTTCAATTTGTTTTTATTATTTTTGGTCAAGATCTAATTATAAATTGGTGGAGGAATAGATCTAATTTTTTCAGATGATTATATATGTCATTGTGATGAAAATTTGTATTATTTTTTAGATATGAAAAAATATATAATATATATAAATCATCTTTTAATATTTCTAAATTTTACTCAAAAAAATACTAATTTACAAAAAATCAAAATTTTTGGAGCTTCTAGTGACTTTCTACAATTTTGTTAAGCTTTTATTTTGTAAAATAAATGAGGAATAGTAGAAAAAATGGTAGTTTTTATAAAAAAAATTTGAGAGTCATGGATAAAATCCTATATCAACAAATTTATCTCATATAGAGATTTTTGAAAAGTATTTGTTTTCTAAAAATGGAACATCAAGGCACCTGTGGTGAATTTTTGAAGGTAGAGTGCAATTTGGAAGTTTTCATTTGGTGCAAAGTCAAATTTTTGGGTGGAGCACCACTTAGATCCACTTATTTTAGAATTATCACCACCATCACACTATTAACATATATTAGCCTCTGTTCATGCCATATGATCATTTTTTGGGCATTTTTTTATTCCCTAAGGGCTTGTCCTTCACCACTATGAGCCATATTTGAAGATCTTTTCTTTCAAGGTTCATAACTTTTGATCCATGAAGCCTGGGAAGGTGATTTTTTTCACCTTGGATATTGTTTTGAGATATATGCAATGGTAAGGCTATTTTTTTACATTTTGATCACCCATATTTCTATAATTTTCAATTTCTTACCAATTTAGCTAACTAGTTTGAGTATTTTGGAACTTTAAGAGGCCATAACTTTTGAATGGTAACTCCAATTTGCATGTTGTCTTTTTCAAAAGTGAATATTTTTAGATTATGTATCTATTAGAGTAATTAAATTTTAAAAATTCAAAAGGAAAAATTTTATCCTCTTTTTCTCTTCGAACGCATTTTTGATTGAAATTGACATCCAATATTTCATTGCTTATTTGGACACATTTTTGACAGTCTGATGTCCATTATGTGATAGTGTGAAATTTTTCATCTTTTTATATGAATTTTTGTATTTTCCTTACATTTTGAAAATACATATTTCATTTCTTCACTTAAACACACTTGTATTTCTTTGTCATATACAACTTGAAAAATGTTTGGTTTGGGACCATGTTTTGTGCTCCCTGACACACAATTGGTTCATGGTGCTAATTATGTAGCATGGAAAACAAAGTACAAACACATATAGAGTTTGAATATATTTGGTCAGTAGTTGAAGGCACATGGGTCAGACATGCAATAGATGTTGATCAATAAAAATAATATGACAAGGCTAATAAGAAGGTTAAGCTGATAATCATGTTTGGTGTTTTGAATGAGGTACAACCTCATATATATAGTGCTACAACTATAAAATTTTATTGGGATAAGATTAAAATTTTTATGAAGCTAAGAATCAAAACCAAATCTTATATCTTCAGAGCCAATTACACACTCTTAAGCTCAAATAAGATGAAAAAGCAGAAACATTACTTAGAAGAGTTTTAACTTTATGGGCTTCACTTCAATATTTGGGTGAAATAGTGACATGTGAATCTTTGGTCCCTATAGTCCTTAAAGCACTGCCCCTACATAGAGGATCTTTGTGACCACATTAAATGTCACAGGACAAAAAACAACTTTTGAGGTGTTGGTTAGTTTGTTGCAACAAGAGGAATTTATTCATAATTTAGAGGATATAGATGATGAGCATGCACTCACATCAAATCAAAAGGGGAATAATCTCATGAAAGGTCAACATCAATCTCCAAAGCAAAATAAACAACAAAACCAATAAGGGAACAATTCACATTTTCTTAAAGCATGTCAAATTTGTGGAAAATAAGGACATAACTTGAAACAGTATTGGTACAAAACATTTAAAAAGGGCTCATCAAGCAAGAATTCATCTTTCAAAAAGTCACCAAAAACTTAAAAAAGTAACCACAATCACAAAATAGGTGGAAATAGAAAAATTACAAGCCTAAACAACATGGTAATGTTACTAAAGACAATGATTCTTCAAATGAGGAATATGATTTAGCTACTCAAACACATGAGTCTACCAATCATCCAAGTGCATTTCAGTATGTTGATTCAAGAGCAACTAGACACATGATAGGTAGAAAAGACTAATTTTCTACTTTTAAAAAAATAGATTCAAAGGGAAATGTATTACTTGGAGATGATACCTCATATATAGTACAAGATAGTGGTGACATCAAACTTCAACTTGGAAACATAAATAAAAACATTTAAAATGTTCTATATGTTCCAAGGCTTACAAAAATATGTTATCTGTTAATCAATTACTTGACCACAACCTCATGGTTGAATTTGATCACCAAAATGGTTAAAAGTTTTGCCATATTGAAGACAAGTCTAGGCATTTCAAAGTGATTTCCAAAGCTTCCAACATTGGTGAAATGTTTTATTTTGAATTTATTCAAAATGATCATCAAACACTTGTGGTCAAAGATATAGAACTAAGAAATCTATGGCATAGAATATATGGTCACTTGAGTTATGGATATTTGGTTCAATTGATCAAATAAGATATGGTTCATGGTCTACCCAAAATAAAGAAATCTTTTGATATATGTACTTGTTACTTAGCAAGAAAATAAGGAAGAGATCCCTTTTGAACTAATGACTATCAATCATCTGGTAATTTGGACTTGGTGCACACCAATCTTTATAGACATTTTGCTCCTAGTCTCAAAGGGTATAAATACTTTCAGTTTTTTATTAATGATTACTCATATAAAATGTGGGTATATTTATTGAAGATTAAGGATAAAGTTTTTCATGTCTTCAAAGAATTTAAGGCCACAGTTGAAAATGAAACTTATAGGAAAATTAAGACCCTCCACTTGGATGATGGGAAGGAATACACTACTAAAGAATTCTTAGCCTATCTCAATGTGAATGGAATTAATCATCAATTGATAGCTCCATATTCACCTCATCAAAATGGATTTATATAATGGCATAAAAAAGTCATTGTGAAAATGTTTCATAGGATGGTTGAAGATCTAAAATCACCTAGTACATATTGGGTATAATCTTGTCACACTACAGTCTACTTGTTGAATAGGTCACCCACCAAAGCTCTTGATGTAATCACACCACATGAAGCTTGGATAGGGAATAAACCAAAGGTAACTCAACTTTGAGTTTTTGGGAATGTTTTTTTATGGGCTATAGTGCACAATCAAAGGCATACATGTTCTTTGATCTAGAAATAAAGAAGGTACTAATTATCAGAGATGTAGTGTTTGATGAAAAAATTAAAATCAATCCACCAAATAGTAATGGTGAAAGTGAATAAGAAGATAGTAAAATAGGACCTCCAACACCTCCACCTACAGTTCATTGTATTCCCAAGTGGTATACAAGTACTATATGAGATGTTAACTTGAATGGAGTACCAAATACATCCACTTCAAAATTGAGGAGTCAAATCATGGCTCGAGAAGAGGTAAATATAGCCCTTATGAGTATTGTGTAATAAATATATGAGCCCTCTATAGGAATACAAGCCCTACAATCTAGACCTTGGAAAGATGCCATGGATGTAGAATATCAATCATGGATGAAAAATAACACTTGGTATCTTGTTGATCTTCCACCAAGGTATAAACCTATTGGATGTAAATGGGTCTTTAAGATCAAGTACAAATCAAATGGTAGTATTGATAAGTTTAAGGCAAGGCTTGTTTTAAAAGGGTATGCTTAGAAATAAGGCATTGACTATGAGGAGAATTTGATCTCATAGCTAAGATAAAGACTATCAGAATGGTTTTTGATATGGTTACATAGTTTGGATATAAAGTCAATCAAATGGATGTAAAAGGTGCCTTTCTTAATGGATATTTGAAAGAAGAAGTCTACATGACTCAACTTGAAGGATTTATGGCACCTAATTAGGAACATAATGTGTATACGCTTATCAAGTCTCTCTATGGGTTAAAATAGGCTCCCCAAGCTTGGTACATCAAGATTGATGAACATCTCATACAACATAGATTTAATAGGATTCCACATGATCCTAACCTATACCTCAAAGAGCATGGGGGGAGGTTGTTATAGTGATTATCTATTTTGATGATCTAGTCATCACTGGTAGCATAGTGAAGATGATCGATGCAATTAAGAATAATCTCAAGAGATCATTTGACATGATAGATCTTGGTATATTACACTATTATCATGGTTTAGAGGTATGGCAGAAGGAACATTACATTTTTGTTTCATAGATGAATTATAGCAAGACATTGCTCAAGAAATTTAGGATGATGGACTACAAGCCTATTCAGACACCTTTGGAGATAAGAATTTAGTTGTCTCATATAGATCTATCACCAGAAGTAAATTTAACTCTCTATCAGTAGTTGATTCAAAATCTCATTTACTTGACATATACTAGGCTAGATATTAGCTATGTTGTCAGTAATATTTCTTGATTCATACAAGAACCAAAGGTGGCACATTGGAAAGTGGCAAAGAAGGTATTGAGATACATCACAGGTATAGTTGAGTATGGCCTAGAGTACAAGAATAATGATAAGTTCTTCTTGACAAGATACATGGATGTAGATCATGCATCTTCTATTGATGATAAGAAATCCACTTCTATATTTGTGTTATTTTTAAGATATGGTCTAATTTCATGGGGAAATAAGAAGTAGAAATATATTTCTAGATCTTTTGCAAAGGTAAAATATAATGCTATAATAAGAACTATCTGTGAATTAATATGAATAAAAAGCATTATTTTAGGATTTAGAGTTCCACAGACTTGGCCTATAGTTCTGAATTGTGACAATTAGAGTGTTCTACATCTTGGTCATAATATAGTGTTTCATGAGAGAACCAAACACATAGAGGTTTAGATTCATTTCATATGTGAATATGTTTAACAACATAACATACATCTCTAGTACTTCCTCACTCAGGATCAATGTGCAAATGTCTTCACGAAGTCAATTGCACATGATAAGTTTGAAGCATTCAATAATTCTCTCTTATTTTATTTAGGGTATGATTAATTAAGTGTGGGGGAATGTTAGAATCATTAATTAATCTTAGTTATTTGTAATAAATTTCTCAAGGTGATTTACACCTTTGATTGACCTAGGTAGTTAGGTGGGGTATTTTTTAGGTGTGATTAGTTGTAATATCCTATAGATTAGGAGATCTAATATCATTTCTTATTATATAAATAAGCACCTCTAGATTTTCTCAATTTAGTTAATGCAATTTATTTTGTATTTTAGTTTTAGCCTCAGATCAATATGTTGAACTAAAGAGGAGACTCCATGCCCAATGAATAGGTCAAGACAAATAGTATGGGTTCTCAAGCATAACATGCATGCTTCCTTGTGAGTCACCAGAAATGTTCACCAATTTTGGCCAACATACTAATATTTTTATTACGTTGAACAAATGAGCAATTTTACTAATCCATAAATGATCAAAAGATGGAAAGGTAAGCTTTGAAGAGCCAAACCATCATAGGATGTCATATGAAAAAGGATGAATCATCTTGATTATGCATTTAATAAGTCCACTTGGTAGGTTTACTAGAGCCAAATAAATGCATAAACATGAAGCCATTCCTTCTTAAATCATGTTTTATAAATTTCATGACTTGATGAGCTTGTTATCTCAAGTTACAAGCATTTATAGTTGAAGGAGTATTCTAGGACATGCACATGGACGTCAAATTCAAGCTTCAAAAAATAGCCATTTAAATTAAAATGTTCCAAGGCTTAATGTATATGTTACAAGTGTCCAAATTTTTTGATCTAAAATCTAATCTAATAGTGAGTAGTAAACTGACAGATGTCAGTGGATCTCAAAGATCACTGACACACATTTGATCATACATCAAAGATCAATGGTGAGCATCAAGTTATAAGGTTAGTGGGGCCCATAAAAAAAATGTGATACTAATAAGTGTCAAATTATTAAAGACCAAAATCAAATACCAATGTGGGGATGCCAAGTGGCATGATCTCATGAAGATATTAATAAATTCAACAATACATAGGCAAAGATAGAGTCAATGGGCCTAAGTATATCTAATGTACATGTTTAATCATACCAAGAAGATTAATGGTGAGAATCAAGTAAAAAATTCAACAAATCTAAGAATGAATAAGGAGATGCCAAGTGGAAATATCATATTTAATCATGAGGATCAAGATCGATGGTATGTGTGAAGTCAAGAAGTCAATTCTCCTAAGAATGAATGAGAGACTACCACATGGTGAAAGAATAGGGGTAGATGGACTGAATGTAGAATCCCATGGGATGAATGTAGAGCTAATAGATGGCACAATCTAGAGCTCCTAGATTAAGATAAATGATCAATTTTAAAGTTTGAAATCTAAGGGTTTTTAAACAAAAGTTGAATTTGACTCAGGTCAAACCATATCCATCTTTCAAAGGGTTGTGTTGCCATTAGATCTTATTATAACACCATTAAATATATGAATTCATATAGTTAGGATGGTCAATAATGGATTTCCAATACCATTAAAATTTAGTTTTGAACCTTAGTCAAAGATTTAGAACATGCAGGGTCTATTTTCTGAGTTAGAAATATTGTTTCATGACTATGTTTGCTATTACTAAAAGAAGACCTATGAATAAAGGGTGACTTCTTAGCTTCCATGAAAGCTCAAAGGAAAAAATAGGTCTTTTCAGACCTAACATAGATCAATAAGCAATACTATATATCCTTTAGGTCTTCATGGATATAGTAACTATAGGAAAACCAATAATTCGATTGGTTTTCAATCTATAATATAGACCTATGCTCAAGGTTGAAGTAGGGGAAAACATGTTACTATGGAGAAGTGTATTGTTTATCGACATGGTTATATCTTCAACCAATAGGTACCATGTATTCATTAAAATTAGACATATCATGGTTATGTCAAGTACATGGACATGAGGACTTTTTCCTTATAGTAAAAGCAAGTAGAAGGTGGAGTAGGAGATCAAATTAAAGAGATCTAGTGGTTAGAGAAGTAGTTAGAGTAATCAATTCTATTCAAATCTTAGAGATATTTTCTCCAATATAATTAGTCATGACTCATCATGTAAAAAAAATCCTTATCTTCTAATGGATCTCTTAGCCAATCAAAGAAGCTTGAAGACTTTTAGATCAAATGAAGGTTATCCTATTCATAAGGATTAATCCTGGTTGGAAGAAAGCATGTGTATAGAAAAAAAACAATGAACTACCACCACATTTCTTGATCATCATGACTCCTCCATTTTCCCATGTATGATCCCCATCTCTCTTATTATCATTATACTATATCATCCTTATAATGAGCATCACCAACCATATTCAGATCCTTACCAACACTATGGTGACCCATACCAATCATATGATAACCCTCATGAATCACGTTGTCTTCCCAATTAGACCTATTAAGCTGTAAAGAAATCCATCTTGAGCTTCAAATAAACCCTCTTTGGCTATGAGAAATAATTTATAATCATAGATACCCAAAAAATATATAAATAGGAGATCTCCAAACATGAAATTTAGAGCATGAAAGCTAATTGGTAGAAGGATAAAGAGTTATGTTCATCTTTCATAAGGAAAGGTCACTCAAAGTTTAGTTCTAATTTTCTAGACATTAGTGGTATAATAGTAAACATTTAAGAGAGGCTAGTAGTTTATAAGGAACCCCAAGTTCATCATAACCATCATCATGTCCCCATATAGCTACCTTTTTCCCTTTATGAATTCCAAACCAATGTTTATCACAGCCCTAAAAAATCAATTTAGA
Source organism: Torreya grandis (assembly GCA_037957365.1). Lineage (NCBI taxonomy): Eukaryota > Viridiplantae > Streptophyta > Pinopsida > Cupressales > Taxaceae > Torreya > Torreya grandis. The sequence goes on along the minus strand of JARHVA010005818.1, from coordinate 856,766 downwards.
CCTTGTTTGAATTTACTACCAAGAAGTCTATCCAAGAAAGGCCTTGAAATGCTAAAAAAAAATATTTCAAGGAGCCTTCATATTTAGTTTTACAAGGATACATATCTAACCAATTATTCCATGATTTTGAGGCTAATCTAGCCAAACAAATTGAGTTTTCAAATCAGCATCTCTATTATTCAATAGTAGTTGTCAAGGCAACACAATAACAATTTTCTTCTTTCCCACCCATAGAAAGAACAAGTAAAAAAGTAGAGGTTTATAAACCTAAGTTTAAGACTTGTAATGAGATTCAACAATAAAGAAAGAAGGAAGAATAATCAGGTGTAAGCGAAGATGCTAAAGTCAAAATCAAGCCAGGGATCCTTCAACCTCCACTCCTTTCCCCTCAAAATCCTAGAGCCTTTCCTTCATGGGGAACCATTCAAGAAGAAAAGAAACATATAGAGGAGGTGAAGGGATATACCATTCCAATTTTGGATTAAAAAAATATTCTTTGTGAGATAAATGAAGATGTAGCCAAAGAGATAGAAAATGAAATTGAATTGCGTGATCAAGAGGAAGAAATCATTATTGGAACACCACTTGAAAAGGACAAGAATGATTCCATATTTCATGATGTCAAAGAAAATGAGATACAAGATGAGGTACAAGTACAAGAAAAAGTAGAATAAAAATAATTTTCTAGTATGAAACAAGAAGTTGTTTCTTATAAGTCTCTTGATCATAAATCAGTTGTCTCACCTCAACAAGATTTTCAAGAACTTGCTGACTTGACCATTGATGAAAGCAAGCCATCCAAATAAGATGAGATTCAAGGTAATTATGATTATTTGTGAAAGAAATATATGGATATTTATGATGAATATAAATATTTTTATGGTCTTACCACTTCCCATGGAAGATCTTAAAGACCAACTAGTTGTTGAATCTATTTATTTTGGCTCATAAGAAGAGAAAATTCATGAATATACAAAGAATGAGCATGTGTTTAATGATATATTACCTCAAATTGTTGTTCCTAAATATTAATAAAATGAATGAATTTTGCCTTTTAGCATACCTAAATGGATATAAGAGGCTAATCATGAATATCTTGCCAAGTCACCATCGAATGTGGAATAAAATCAAGGTAAAATGGAAGGCATTTTAGATAATGATCAACCTATGGATGAGGAAGAATTAGTATCCTTGACGAAATGAAGAATAATATGGGAGGAATATGATTGTGTCTTAGATCCATATCTTTAACCCATGTACATGATAATAGAGATAAGAGTTAGTTGCATCATCAAGAAGACATGAGCATCCAATTACTCTTAGTTGTAGAAGAGAGCTATCAAGAAAAGGCAAGCATGCTTCAAAGTTTCAAGGTGAACAAAATAGATTTATATTTGACCCTGAAGGGAAGTTTTTTATGGAAATTTAATTGTTCTAGGTTTATTTTGTTAGAATAAGAGATTAACATAAGCAATAGTCTACTTCCCTCTTATCTTGTCTTTCTTGCTTTCTTAGGTTAGTGGTTTTTGCTTTATTTAGGTTAGTTTCTTTTGTTATATGTTTCCCTACAAGTGCCTTGGGAACATTTTTTTGTTATTTTCGTTCCTTGTTTGTTTTAACAAGATTTATCTAGAGGTTGGTAATGAGTTTTAGCCTTAGATCAATATGTTTAACTAGAGAGGAGACTCCATGCCCAATTAATAGGTTAAGATAAATGGTATGGGTTCTCAAACATAATATACATGAATCCTTGTGAGTCATAAGAAATGTTGGCTATTTTTAGCCCACATACCAAGATTATTTAGGAATTAAAAAAATTAAAAATTTTCCTAATCCATAAATGATCAAAATATGGTAAAATCAAGATTTAAAGATCCAAACCATCACAAGACATCATGCAAAAATGGACCGATCATCTTGGTTGTGCATTTAATAAGTGCACTTGGGAAGTCAAACAGAGCCAAATAAATACATGGACATGAAGTCCTTCATGCCTAAATTATTCTCTATAAATTTCATGAATTGATGAACTTGTTATCTCAAGTTACAAGCATTTACAGTTGAATGAGTAGTTTGGGATGGGCATGCAAACATCAAATTAAAGCTTTGATAAATAGTCATTTAAATTTAATTTTTTCAAGGTTTAACACATAAGTGATAAGTGTCCAAATCTAAAGAGCTAAGATCAAATCTAATGGTGAGTGGAAATCTGATAGATGTTAATGGGACTTAAATATCAATAACACGTATTTGATCATGTATCAAAGATCAATGATGAGCATCAAGTAAAAATGTAAGTTAGGTCCATAGGAAGAATACAATACTAATAAGTGTCACATTTTCAAAGGCCAAAATCAAATACCAATGTGGGTATTCCAATTAGCATGATCTCATGAAGATTACAATATATCCAATGAATTATGGGCAAAGAGAAAGTCAATGGGCCAAAATAGATCTATGATACATATTTAATCATACCAAGAATATCAATGGTGAGAATCAAGTAAACAAATTAGTGAATCTAAGAATTAATAATGAGCTACTAAGTGGAAATATCACATTCAATCATGAGGATCAAGATCAATAGTGTGCATGAAGTCAAGAAGTTAATGATCTTAAGGATGAATGAGATACTACCATGTGGTGTAAGTGTAGAGGGAGATGGACTAACAACAAGATCCCACAAGATGAATGTGGATCTGATAGATGACATAATCTAGAGGGCTCAAATCAAGATTGATGGTCAATTTTAAATGTTGAAACTTAAGGGTTTTCAAGAACAAGTCACATTTGATTCAAGTCAAACTAGAGAAATGTTTCAAAGTGTTATGTTTCCATTAGAGAATGATATAGAAAAATTAAATAGATGAAATCATATAGTTAATATGGTTAACAATGGAGTTTTGATGCCATTAAAACTCAGTCTCGACCCTTAGTCAAATATTTATAACATGCAGGGTCCATTTTATGAGGTAGTAATATTATTTTATGTCTGTGTTCACTATTATTATAAGAAGACCTATGTATATGAGGTTAATTCTCAAATTTCATAAATAATTAGAGGTTAAAATAAGTCTTTTTAGACCTAATATAGATCAAGAAGCAAGACTATATATCCTTTAGTTATTCATTGATATAATAACTATAAGAAAACTAATAAATTAATTGGTTTTCAATCTATAATATAGACCTATGTTAAGGATTGAAGTAGGGGTAGATGTGTGACTATGGTAAAGTTTCTTGTCTATCGACATGGTCATATCTTCAACTAGAAGGTACCTTACAACTAATAAAATTATACATAGCATGGTTATGTCAAGTGCATGAATATGAGGACTTTATCTTGATAGAAAAATCAAATACAAGGTGGATTGGGAGATCAAAGTAAAGAGATCTAGTGGTTAAAGAAGCAGTTGGAGTAATCAATGATGTTTAAATCTTAAAAATATTTTCTTCAATATACTTAGTCATGAATCATCATGTGAAACAAATCCTTGTCTTCTAGTGGATCTCTTAGCCAATAAAAGGAGCTTGAAGACTATTAGAGCAAATGAACGTTAACATGTTGATAAAGGATTAGTCCTGATTAGAAGAAGGCATGTATATAGAAAAAATAAATGAAATACCACCACATTTCTTGATCATTAATGACTCCTCTATTTTCTAATGCATGTTCCTAATCTCTCTCATTCCCATTCTTCTATATATACAAAATTCTACGCCTTGAAATAAATCTCTCTCTTGGGCATGACTAAACTCTATCAAGATTGAGTTTTGTAAGCTCTTGAGATGAATAGAAGACTATTTTCAAATTTCATTGTTATGGTATAATGTGTTCATGTTAGTTTGATTTTCATGTGGAAGAAATCTCTCCTTTGTCAAGTCATGATCTCACCTAGCTACTTATTATATTATTATGTAGGTCATTTTTAGTGTTTAACATCATTTTATTGAAGCTAGCATGTGGATACATTGACTAGTTGGTGCCTTGAATCAGGCCTCTCCATCACTTCCCTCATGTTTTAATCACTTGGTGAAGCTTTGCATGAAATATGGATATGTTACATGAATTTGGAGTTGTAGATTTAGCCCTTTACTTCTCTTATTAATGTTTTAAGAAGTTCAAGTAGAGTGGATGAATAATAAATTTAGGTGAATCACTAAAATTATCTTATATTTTCCCTTTTAGTTATCCCTCTCTCCCTTTTCACCCCATAAATTAGTAGGTTTTAGTATAAATGACCTAAATGATGCATCAAAGGAACTAGCCTCTATAAAAAATCCTAAAAGTCTGACCCAGATTTAGGTAACCCATAGCTTAGGGTCATTCCCATGTTATTATAGATTTAGGTAGAGGACCTGAACAATCTTTTGCTTAGCTAAGGTACAATCTAAACCACCAACATAAACTAATGGCAAAAAGGATCATATTTTCAGTAAGATATTCTAGATGGGAAGCAAAGCTTACACTGGTGAGGTGAAATAAAGGGGAGATTAAATTGTGTGTTGATTTATGTAACATAAACAAAGCATAAAAAAAGGATAACTACCCCTTTCCTTCATTGGATGATGTGTTATATATTGTAAATAATACCCAAATGATGTCTTTCCTTAATGGGTTTTTGAGGTACAATCCAGTGGTGGTCGATTATGAATATATAATCAAGACAAATTTACTACCAAGTGAGGCACCTACACACAAAATAAATCATCTTGGCTTGATTAATATATGTACCACCTTTCAAAGGGATATGGATATTGCATTTTTTTGAGGTCAACATACCCCCATTTTTAAAAAATGGGGACTCTTGTTTTAAATTGTGTAAATTTGTACCTTAAAATTGAAAATCCACTTGATTAGAGTATCATAGCATGTTTGCATATTATTTGTATTTGAAGATCATCCACACCATGGTCTAGTTGACTTATTTGTTCATAGTTCTACTTTAATCTTATCTAAAGTTCTAACATTAAATATTTATGTTTTAGGTTGCAAGTTTAATGGAGCCCATTTGGGAATGAACATGCTTAGGGTTTTGAGCTTCAATGTTAAATTGATCTTTTAGTAACCTTGGTTTATAATTGATTAATTAAATTCATGTTCAAATTGATGAAACCCTGGCATGATGTTTTAATTGGAACTTTTAATTCAAATTTAAATTTGGTAGGAAAATTTTATTTAAATTTGAGCAAGAACAAATTAAATGCCATATACTTAGTTTAATTTTTATCTTAAGGCTTGGTCATGTTTTTTGACACAACCAAACCTTAGGCTAAAAATCATAGCTTGATGTAAATAATTGCATGGTCCTTTTGTTATAAATATTATCCTAAAGACTTATCCTAAGATTTATCGTATTTATCAATATGATGAAAAAAATAGGCTATGCTTTTAGGCTACATCTTTTTATTTTATTAGGGTCATTTTTATTATGTTCCTAACCCTAGTATGAAGCCTTTATGTTGAGTCCCTTTTAATTCAAAGGGTCCCATATATCATGTTTCAAACATATATTTAAAACCTTAAACTAAAGTATTCATATTTATTAATATGAATCAAACATTGGCCCAAATCTTTATGTATTTATTGAGCTTACATAATTAATTTTTATGGTTGTAGGAACTAATCACAGTCAATCCCATGGATCATGATAAACAACATGAATTTAAGTGAACAATCGATATCAAATGAAGTGAGTCCAATGTTGTAAATTCAAGGCATGGTCCCCATCTTAAATCTTGATCAAGTTCTAGATAATCAATGGTATGTGTTATAATGTATACATTTGATCGATGGAGTGTAACAAGCCAAAACTTCAACAGAGTCATATTAAAGCTTGAGTACTTTCTTGAAATAAATGGTGCCCATTTACTCACCCAATAAAAATATAATTTTTCAAGGAATTTCAAAACATTTAAATGAATCTATGAGCAAATTTGATACCACCACATGGAGAAAGTGTGTTAACTAGTAGAAATGATAGAATAGAGAGCTCAAGAGGCTTGTAAGACCACCAAGTGGCACAACCTCGAGGCCTAGTACATATTAAATCTCAAGCACATTTTAGAGATCAATGAACCATGTTGGTTTGTGAAAAATAATTTAATGGCACAAGGGAAAGCTAACTTTATAGAGTATATAGATCTCACTTGTGATGCAGAGACATAAATAAACATGTCTTAATATAGTCTAAGTTTGCAAGTTAAACATAGAGACACTATTAAAGCTTCCTAAAAACCTGCTTGGACATTATAAAAGCCCTAAAAAAGTATATTAAATTCCTAATTTGTGTTTATTTGCATCATATGAGTGTCTACTAGAAGATAACTTGATCTAGAATTTATTAGTGAGCAATTGAATGGGATTTATAATAATGACATCTCAAAGGACATTTTCAAGGAGGACATAAAACTCTATGAACCAACATTGAATATCTTGTACTGATCTAGTTTATATGGGCTTGTTAGAACATAGTTTTAATTTGACTATGATATTTGTTATTAACATTTGATAGATTGGTTTTAAGTAGTAGGATTAATGGAGTCCATCTAGAATGAAAAATTATTGAGTTTCATGATTTAATTTTAGTTTTAATATTTACTTTAGATATCTCTTGGTCTTTGATTAATTAGTTGGATATATTTTAAGCCATGTTAAAACCTTAATCTTAAATATTTTTATCCTTGGTATTTTAAAGTGGGATTCAAATTTAAAATGGAGACACTCTAATATTTCTCAAAATTATGTTGTAAAACAGGGTCCTTTGTTATATAATTAGCTTAGTTGTATATTGTTTATGAATTTCATTTAGATTAATTGGGCATACCATAAATGATAATGGTTTTACCCATCCAAGGTTGTTAAAGATTGTTTATTGTGTTTTGTAGGTTCAATAATATTTCATTTGGAGGATGGACATGCTTAGGGATTTATACTTCAATGTTAGATTGATATTTTATTATCCTATGGCCCATCAAAGATTAATTGGATATATTTAAATCCATGTTTAAATCTCTACTCTAATGTTTTAGCTTAGGTACCTTTTTTAACTAAATTCTAACTTGCACATAACAATTATCCATGCTATAGACTTAGCTTAATCTCCATGCAGAGTCCCCTTTATTATCCTAGACTTAGCTTAAAGTTTTATATTAAATTTATGCAATAAAAAACCTTAGGATAAACATTATTCCATGTATTTTAGTCATATGGTCCCTTTTATTATATTTCTATATTAGGTTGAAAACTTTATGCTATGTCTCTTTTATTTCATGAGGCCTCTTATATTATGCTCAAATCTTAGATTAAATATTCTTTGATTAAGGTCTTAAATAATGTTTATTTAACATGAAATAAAACCATAGTATGAAAATTTTATGTTGAGTTATAAATGTCCTTAAAAATTACTTAAACATTATGCATCTCTGTAGGATCTATGATCTATGTTTACCTAGAAAAAATAAAATCAAATGGAGTGATATCAAGTTTGAATTTTCAATGAGGCTCAAAAGTCATGTGGGAGTACCAAGTATCACAACCTCAGATCCTAATGTAGATTAAAACCTAGGCATCTTCTAGGATCAATGGCATGTATTTAAGTGGATGGATAATATTATATGATGCATGATCAAAGACAAATTTTCAATGTAGCTTAGAATAAACATGGTAATGACACATGTCATAACCACATAAAATATACTAGAGGTAGCCAATGATATTCAACTCTTAGGATTGAGATTAATGAACCATATTGATTCATGAAAATTAATAATATGGTAAAAAATGAAATGAAGATTTTAAAAGGCAATTGTCATTATTTGAACATTGATGAGCCATTTTTCCATGAAAGTGCCATAAGGATATGACATAGGTGTAGGAGGATGCCACATAAGAAAAAAAACAACAAGAACTAAATATCTAGTGGACCCACAAAAACCAAGATGCAAATACATGATCTAAGACATAATACTCACTTAAGTCCAAATGATGCAACCATTTGAGCACTATGAAATATTTAAGTAAGCCCTAGATTGACCCTATATTTTCCATAACCAATTATAAAGAGCTAAATTGTCACTTGTATGAGGATGATTTGACCCATAATTAACCAAAGGGTCCCTAAGTTATATGAAGCAAGAATGTTCTTTTTGTAACCAACATTACATAATATTTTGAAATATGATAAACATGTGTAATTTGTAAGAGAACATTGTCTATAATTTAGTCCATTAAAAAAAAAATTTATTCCATAACATAACATAAGGACACCTATCTTATACACTTATACAAATGTAATTAGATGAGACTGACTGACATGCTGCCTTATATCTTATAAAAGGAGCATTGTCCATTGTCAAAATTGGGGAGTTCTTAGAGCCATAATTATTTTGTAAACTTTGAGTAAGCAATACAAGAAAGGAATTTTGTAAAGATTATCTAGATTTTTCTTTATTTTTTATCATGGTTTCTCTCTCACTTACATGTTTTGATTTCTAGATTTGAATGGTTATTATGAATTCTTGGTATGTACCTTTTGAATGCAAAATTATTAACATGTGACAATGCTAGGTTAATTGAAGATTCTCTAATTTGCTTCATTTTATTTGATCTATATTTGTAGATGTACATAAGTTATCTGCTTATAGGGGTAAATATTTAAAGTAAACTTGGTTTTTATTTGTATCATATCTCACATTCCTTAAGAGTTTTCTTGATGTTTGGTAAGATTTGGGATTGAGTTGTTTTGTATCACATATTAGTTTTAGTGCATGCCTAGATGAGACTTAAAAAAATTTATGATGTTTGAAATGAAGATCAATAACATTTATTTCTACCCTATCCTTCCTTTTGCTTCATTTTTAACTTGATCACTCTAGTTTAATTATCATTGTAAATACCCATCTTAGATTAGTTCTTAGATTATTTATTGATCATAATTCACTATTATTCACATATATAATCAATATTATACATATATATGTTATTTGGAAATGGTGGCTCCCAACCACCAAATAATATAAATATTGTTAAATAGTCACTTATTTTGCCTCTATTCCACTAATAGATAATAGGATTATCATAACCCACAACTCATGCATTCAATTCTTAGAATTCTAAAATTATAAGTGTTTTAAAACACTTTAAGAACCTATGGTACACATTTAGACATCAACATGAAGAAATTTGTTGGTGTTAAAAGGAGGGCCTTTAGTTAGATCTTTGTGAATTAACAAAATCTTTTCTAATTTTGGTATGTTTTGATCAAGGATCAATGTATTCTTTGCTATGTGTTATTATTTTAGCATATTTATGTAAATATCATTTATCTTGATGGTCTTAGAACAATATTTGTACTTCCTTTACACAAAGATCGATATTATTTGAAGATCCATAGATATTCATGCAAAGGTAGTTTATGGTTTGTGTATTTCTTACATTTGAGGTTAATAATAGCAATTTTGTACAAAGATTGACTAGTTAAAATTTGAGTTTATTTGAGATTAAAATGTGAATATCCCTCTCATTCATCAATCTAGACATATCTTTGATTTAATTTAGTTAAAGATAGTCATGCTTTACATATATTTGTGCAAAATTGGCTTAACATGCAAACTTAATCATTGTAATTTGTAAAGGTTGGTTTGATGAATCATATTTTAAATAGGGTTCAAAGTCATAAGATGGAATTTCCCAAGATAAGGCTTAGTTGAGAGAAATTTCCAAAGTATCAGACACTTCACCAGTTCAAGGTACTCATGTGTTCAAGGTATGGCTTGGCTAGGTGGTTCTTCAATCAACATACCAAGTATAGTACATGATCTTCTTAAAAACCTTGAAAGGTATTTGCCTTCTTTCAGTCCTAGTAATGTTGTCACTATTGAAGAACATATTAAGTCATTCAAGGTAGCTTAAATATTTTTAAATGTAGTTCATGAAGATGTAGCATGTAGATTAATCTCATTTACTTTCAAAGATGATACACATGAATAGTTACTTAATCTTCTAGAGAGCTACATTATTAGTTGGAATGAATTTAACAATGTTTTCATTGATCAATTTGGTAAAATTTTTAGTCCCTATGTTTTGTATTATTAGTTCACCATAATTAAAATGGATGTTAATGAAACCATCGAAGCCTTTAACACTTGGTTTCAAAATATGTTTGATAGAACCATAGTCCCTTATAGACCCAATCAAGACTTAGCCTTAAAAATTTATAAGGATGTTGTAGATCCCATGACCTCTATGTTCTTGAAATTGTCTCTTCTAGTCATAAACACATTGACATGGGCCTATGCTAAAGTTGTGATCATTAATGACCAACTATAACCTCAAGATCAGATGGTATATTTCATGCCTAATGTCAATTTAAATTAGCCCATCATGAATGTCATTCCTAGTATACCTAACTTAACACCAATTTAGAACCAATTACCCTTGAGTCATATGTATTCTAGCCAAAACCTAGAGTTCTTGAATGGCACTACAAGTGGATCCCATTCAAAAAATCATGGAACCCTAATTACCATATCTAGTAGTGATACTCTAATTCATGAGCCTAAAACACCAAAAAAATCATATGACTTGATATTAAAAATGGTCCAAAAATTGATCATTGACTTTCTTTAGTTGTAAAAACAAGTAGGATATACAGGGGAAGGATCTAACAAAAACTATGCTTCTCAAAGATTCAATAGGATTCCAAATGGGTTTGATGATAACAACACTATTGTATCATTTGAAAACATATAAATGAATTTTTGTGATATAGATTTGGCTAACCATTGAAATATTTTTGAAACCTCTAAAATTATGCCTAATAAAGACTTTATTATAGGGATATCTAGTGCCTAACAAATAATTTACTGTAGGGATATCTAGGTTTACAAGAACTTTTGAATCTTTCACACATGATTTTGATTTTCCATTTGAATATAAAGATGAGGATGAGCCAATTGAAGAAGTTACATTTGAGAGGACTTATTCTCCTAGAGATGTAAAGGAGATTGCAATTGAATACCAATAAGGTATCATCATTAGAATATCTATAGATGAAGAAGAGTATTTGCTATAAATAGATATGGATCAAGTTCAAGATGATCTTTCCTCAAAAGGTATCCATAAAGGAGACCCACATAGATTTATTTATAAAATGGAGAATACCCCTAAAGAAGATGATCACTGGTAGAGGTCATACCATGATTTATTAAATGGAATCAAAGAGATGAAGATGGTAGATGATGGGATGGAATAACACATGGATTCTTAATTTAAGGATTTCACCAATGATCTGGAGTTCCTAGAAGATGATATTATTTTTGAAGTCCTAAACCATGATAAGTTAGAGCATGATTGGATAAGAGAGATACATTTCTCCACTAAAGATGAAGATGAAGCAGGTGTAATAGATCAAGAATTTTCATATGAAATCATCAAGAGGTCAAGAGTATGGGACCATCATGTTTCTGATGATGAGATTCCATATGAACTATAATCAAGTGATCAAGATGAAGATTCCTTTTGGGATGACTTGGAAGCAAATATTGTTATTCCATTTCCACCTTTAAAAAAACCTAGTGAAGACATTAATCTAAGGATATTGGCTAAGTTACCATTATTGAGTGAAGATGATGTAATCCACTATCTATCTATGGATTAAGTAGAACTAGCATTCTTACTATAAAGTATAATAATCTAGGAGGAAGATGATTCATTTTTAAACCCATATCTTCAATCTATGTATCTAATAATGTTGATAGGATACTAGGCTAAATCACCTAAAAGATATAAGTGTACAAGTGCTCATCTATACAAGAAGAGGCCATTGAATGGAATTAACCATCCTTCAATTTTATGTAGTAAACTAAATAATTTTCCATTTAATCTTGGAGGTATGTACCTTATGTAGTTAGTGTAGGGCTTAGTTTAGTTTCTTTTTTTTCTTTGTTTCTTTCCTATCCCTTATTTGTATATAGTGTCTATTTTTTTCTCTCACTTTGTTCCTTGATTTTTAATAAGTCCTTTTAGATAGCCACCAAATTCAGTTTCATATAACTTATCAAGATATTCATAGTTCATAAATGGAAGTATGACCTCTCAACATTGGTTGATCATAGATTTTTAAAATGTGAGCCTGATGTTGTAGTTTAGAGAAGCTAGCAAAGACTGATGGGTAAGTTAATTATTCCTTGATATTTTAAATTTTTTTTTGATCTAAGCATAGTTTTAATAAGTATTGTACATGTAGGATGAAATCTTAAATTATTTAATCATAGTCATGTTTGCTCTTAAAAAACATTAATTACCTGGGACAATGTTTATAGCCAATAATAATTGTCTAAAAATCAAACAATTGACAAAATCCCTAAACTTGGTTAACCTAGTTCCTAACCTTTGATAGAAAGTCAAAATGACTTGAAAAATACAAAAATAAGAGCTTATTACAAAATCAAAATATTTCTAGGTAAATGCAATTCTAGTAATCTCCATCGAGGTTATGGATGCCTAGATGGAAATGGATCAAGGCCTTGAGTGGAACCAAAGGCATCTCTGTCAGGGCTATGGACACTTGGCTAGCAATAGAGTAATGCCTAAGCCTTCCTTGAACTAAATAAGGGATCTTAATGAATATTAAAACATGTTAAAAGTTAGTATTAATGATTAAATCCATGAATCTAGAAGTTGTTCTCTAAATCTTATGGCGATAAGTAAGTAGAATCAAAGCATAAACATAGTATGACTAAGTTTTCATATTTTGATCCTAATTCTACATATGCAAGATTTTATCTAATTATGAACTAATATTAATAATGGTGCCTGATCAAATGGAATAAGTAGCTTAATTATTCATCTAAACTAGAGTCTTTGAATTCTAACATATTGATATGTTTCTTCTAGAAGTTACCACTTTTTGAGGTTAACATACCCCCATTTCTAAAAAATGGGGACCCTTGTGTCAAATTATGAAAATTTTTACCTTAAAATTGAAAATCCACTTCATCAAAGTGTCATAGCATGTTTGGACATTATTTGTATTTGAAGATTATCCACACCATGGTATGGGTGACTTATTTGTTCATGATTTTGCTTTAATCTTATCTAAGGTGATAACATTTAATATTTAGGTTATAGGTTTAATGGCACCCATTTGGGAATAAACATGCTTAAGGTTTTGTGCTTCAATGTTAAATTGATATTTTAATAACCTTGGTTTATAATTAATTAATTAAATTCATGTTTGAATTGATGAAACCCTAGCCTAATGTTTTAATTGGACTTTTTAATTCAAATTTAAATTTGGCAATAACTTTTTATTTAAATTTTAGCGAGAAAAAATTAAATTCCATGGAATTATTTTAATTTTTATCCTAAGGCTTGGTCATGTTTTTCAACATAACCAAACCTTAAGCTAAAAATTCTAGATTGTTATAAATAATTACATGGTCCCTTTGTTATAAAGCTTATCCTAAAGCCTTATCCTAAGGTTTATCATAGTTATCAATATGATGAAAACCTTAGGCGATGCCTTTAAGATACATCCTTTTATTTTTGTGGGGTCCTTTTTATTATGTTCCTAACCCTAGTCCAAAGCCTTTATGCTAAGTCCCTTTTAATTCATGGGATCTCATATATCATGTTATAAACTTAGCTTTAAATCATTGGACTAAAGTATACATATTTATTAATATGAATAAAACATTGGTTCAAAGATTTATGTATTTCTTGAGCTTAATTAATTTTGATGGTTACAAGAACCAATCACAATCAACCCCATGGATCATAATCAACAACACGTGTTTAAGTAGATGACCAAGATCAAATGAAGTGAGGTTAATGTTAAAAATTTAAGGAATGATCCCTAGCTTAAAGCTCAAGTAAGTTGCAGATGATTGACAATATGTGTTACAACATACACATCTGATTGATGAAGTGTAACAAGCCAAGACTTCAACAAAGTCATATTAAAGCTCGAGCACTTTCCAAAAATCAATGACATGCATTTACTCACCTAGTCAGAATATAATGGTGTGAGGAAAGATAAAACATTTCAATAAAGCTATGAGAAAATATGATACTTCCATGTGGATAAATCATGTTAACTAGTAAAATGGATAGAATATAAGGCTTAAGAGGCCTACAAGACTGCCTAGTGGCACAACCTCGAGGCCTAGTATATATTAAATATTGAGCACCTTTTAGAGATAAATGAACCACATTGGTCCATGAAAAATAATCTAATGGTGCAAGGCAAAGATAAATTTATAGAGGATATAGATCAAATTGGTGATGCATAAACATAAATAAACATGTCTAAATACAATCTAAGCTTTCAATTTAAATATAGAGATGCCATTAGAACTTTATACAAAGCTAATTGGACATTAAAAACTCCTTGGAAAAGTGTATGAAAGTCCTCATTTGTTCCTATCTACATCATATGAGGTTCTATTGTAAGATAACTTGATTCAAAATTTATTAGTGAGAAATTTAATGGGATTTACAACAATGACATCCAAAAGGATGTTTCTAGGGAGGACATGGAACTCTATGAACCAGCATGAATATCTTGTAATGATCTAGTTTATATGGGCCTATTAGAACATAGTTTTCATTTGACTATGATATTTGTTATTAACATTAGATCTCTTGGTTTTAGGTAGCATGATTAATGGAGTCCATATAGAATGAAGAATTCATGAGCTTCATGATTTAACATTAGTTTTTCTCTTTACTTTAGATATCCCTTGGTCTTTGATTAATCAATTGGATATATTTTAAGCCATGTTAAAACCTTAGTTTTAAATATTTTTAGCCTAGATATTTTAAAGTGGGATTCAATTTTAAATGAATACACTCTAATATTTCTCAAAATTGTGTTTTAACACATGGTCCTTTGTTATATAATTATCTTGGTTTCATATTGTTTATGACATTCATTTAGATTAATGGGCGTACCTTTAATGATCATGGTATCACCCATCCAAGGTTGCTAAAGATTATTTATTGTGTTTTATAGGTTCAATAGAATTTCATTTGGAGGATGACCATGTTTAAGGCTTTATACTTTAATGCTAAATTGATCTTTTATTATCGTACAACCTATCAAAGATCAATTATATCTATTTTAATCCATTTTTAAATCTCTAGTGTAATGTTTTAACCTAGGTTCCCTTTTGAACTAAATTCTAACTTGCACAAAATAATTATCCATACTATAGACTTAGCTTAATCTCCATGCAGGGTCCCCTTTATTATCTTATATTTAGCCTACAAATTTAAATTACATTTATGCAATAAAAACCTTAGGCTAAACCTTATGCCATATCTTTTATTCATAGGGTCTCTTTTAATATGTTTCTAAATTAGGATGAAAACTTTATATTATTTTTCTTTTATCTCATGAGGTCCCTTTTATTATTCTCAAAAATTATCTTAAATATTCTTAGCCTAAGGTCTTAAATCATGTTTATTTAATATGAAATAAAAACATAATATGAAAACTTTATGCTAAGTTATAAATGTCCCCAAACCTTACTTAAATATTGTGCATATTTGTAGATTCTATTATCCACAATTGCCCAAAAAGAGTTAATTGAATGGAACAAAATCGATTTGACCTTTTAAATGAGGCTCAAAAGGTATACATGACTACCAAGTGGCACAAACTTGAAGTCTAATGCAGATTAAACTCTAGGCATCTTTTAGGATCAATGACATGCATTTAAGCAAATGGATAAGATTAGATGGTGCATGATCAAAGAGGAATTTTCAATGCAACTTATATCAAACAGGGTAATGATACATGCCATAACTGAATAAAATATAATAGAGGTTACCAATAGAATTTAGCTCCTAGGATCAAGATCAATGAACTGTATTGATTCATGTAAATCAATTAGATGATGCAAAATGAAGGGAAGATTTTAAAAGGTAGTGATCATTATTCAAACATTGATGAGCCATTTTTCCATGAAAGTGACATAGGGATACCATGTAAATGTGATCCAAAACTCAAAATTTCTGGTTGATAAATATTTCAAGAATATAGAAATAGCATAATAACAATGAATTCTCTGAGAAGAGATGTATTATTACTCAAGATCACAATACAACTATATGCTTATCTCTAGGAAGAGATGTCTAATTTTCCATTTCAGGTTACATCTTCATTTATACCTATTTTTAAAGTAATGGGAGGATGTGGAAGGTCACTAATATTGATGGATATTAAGTGGCTTAACTTCCACACTTTAAAACAATACAAAATCTGAGGAATTACTATTTTTAGACTACACTACTAAAATTGAAATTTGGGGCACTTCCATTGGGTTTTAGGGGGTCAAAATTCATTGATAAAATATCCATGCCATCTCATGGTGTTATCATTCTTATCTTTCCAATGGTTCAAATGGTGAGCCAATTAGAGCTACAGTGTAGAAGTTATGGCTCCCAGAAGTTCCATCATCAATTGGGGTGGAACTGTCACCCAAATTGTCACCTAAATTACTGCCCAGATCAAAGTGCCAAGACAATGCCACATAAGAAAAGAAGAAACAAGAACTAAATATCTAGTGGACCCACAAAAATTAAGATGAAAATACATGATATAAGATATAATGCTCACTTAAGTCCAAATGCTGCAACCATTTGAGCATTCTGTAATATTCAACTAGGCCCCAAATTGACCCTATATTCACCATAACTAGGTACAAAGAGGTAAATTATCACTTGTATAAAGATGATTCAACCCATAATTAGCCAAAGGGTCTCAAATTTAGATGCAACAAGAATGTTCTTTTTGTAACCAACATTACATAATATTTTGAAATAAGATAGACATGTGTAATTTTTAAGAGCATGTTGTATATAAGTCTGTCGATTATAAAAATCATTTGTTATAGAACATAACAAAAGGGCACATGTGATATACACTTGTACAAATGTAATTGGATGAGACTAACCAACATGCTACCTTATATCTTATAAAATAATAATTATCCATTGTCAAAAGGGGGAGTTCTTAGATCCAAAATTACTTTGTAAACTTTGACCAAGAAATACAAGTAAGGAATTTTGTAAAGATTATCCAAATTTATCTGCGTGTTTTCTATCATGGCTTCTCTCTCACTTGTTTGTTTTGATTTCTATATTTCAATAGTTCTTGTGAATTCTTGGTGTGTACCTTTTGAATGCAAAATTGTTAACTTGTGTCAATGCTAGGTTAATTGAAGTTTGTCTAATTTACTTTGTTTTTTTTTCTATGTATTTGTAGATATGTATCAACTATCTATTTATTGGGGTAAATATTTAAAGTAAACTTGGTTTTTATTTGAATCATGTCTCACATTCCTTAAAAGTTTTATTGATGTGTGGTAATATTTGGGATTAAGCTATATCCTATCACACATTGGTTTTAGTGCATGCCTAGATGAAACTTGAACTTTGTCATGATGTTTGGAATGAATATCAATAACATTTCTTTCTGCCCTACCCTTCCTTTTGATTATTTTTTAACCTAATCGCTCTAGTTTAATTACCATTGTAAATATCCATCTTAGATTAGTTCTTGATCATAATTCACTATTCTTATAATAGGTACTCCATATTTTACATATATCTACTATTTAGCCATGGTGACTCCCAACAACCAAATAATATAAATATCATAAAATATTCACTTCTTTTTCCTCTATTCCACCAATAGATAACATGATTATCACATCCCATTATTCATGCACTAAATTCCTAGAATTATAAAATGAGAAGTGTTTATAAACACTTTGGGTACCTATGGTACACATTTAGGCATCAACACTTTAAAAAAATTTATGGGCAAGTGCATGCTTGTTTATATGGATGATCATATATAATTATCTAAGAGGAGATCATATCATATAATAAACCTAAGGAAAGTGTTGTAGAAATGAAGAGATCATGGGATTTCATTAAATCCCAAGAAATGTATATTCATGGTGATTGAAGCTAATTATTTGGGACATGTTATCATTGAGAAAGGAATTTATATAGATCTTGATAGAGTGGAGGTAATCTTAAAAATCCCATATCCTAGCACTAAGAAATAACCCAAGAGCTTCTTTGACAAAATCAACTTTAAAAGAAAATTTATCTTAGGTTTTACTGAGATAATTAATCCATTTAATAATATAAATATGGCCTTTAAAAAAATTAAGACCATCACTATGAACATATTCATACTCATCAACCTATATTACATGTAGTCCTTTTACTTTATTCATTTGCCTCAGATTATTATATAAATGTTGTGTTAACATAAAAGGATTTTTGAGATGAAAGGATGGTATATTTCATGAGAAACCCACTTAGGAATGTTTAATTAATAAATTATACACTTGATAAATAAGCATTTTATTTGATCAAATCTATTAAAAAGTTTAGGCATTACATTATACATATCAAGGTGTTTGTTGTGGTACCTGATCCAACCATGAAGGTCCTCCTCATGTAGAATGAATTGGGATAAATGCATGGTTAATGGATGACCACACTCAAATAATTCAATGTAGTTATATAACCAATGAACATTTTTTAAGGATAAGGACTCATAAAAGACATTACTAGCATAGATCACTAAATATTTTGTCAACATTAATCAATGCATGACATCATAAATGATGATGGCACATAGATATATTTAGATAAATGTTAAATAATGAATTTATAAAGCACCTAAATTCCACATAGCATAGGGAAGTACACTTAATAAGAACTCATTTCATGATCAAAGTTGGCACTCTCTATAAAAGAAACCACAAAGGCATATATTTGAGATGCCTGAATAAAGAGGAAGTAACTACAATAATCATAGATTTCCATAGGAAATATGGGATCGAGGATGGTTTAATAAGTACTACCGCTCATCAAATACAGTGGTTAGGCTACTATTGGCCACATATTTTCCAGGATTCACATCTATAAGAAATGAATTACCACACCTACCAAGTTGTTTCACCCCATGAACACACCTTAGCTATACCATTATTTACACTCATTGACGTCCAACCCTTTGGTTAAAGAGGATTGGACTTTATGGGGCCCATCAACACTAAATTTTTTATAGACATAATTTCATCCTTAAAATGACATATTATTTCACTTGTTGAGCTAAATCCCAACCATTATGGAATTGTACCATATATGTAGTCATTAAATTCTTTGAGGAACACATTGCTACAAGGTTTGGTATACCCAACACACTGGTATATGATAATGTCCCTAATTTCTCCTTATAATTCCTTGAATGGTATTATTATCATCAAGTAACTCTTAAATTTTATTCAAATCATTATCAACAAGGTAGTAGGTTAGTTGAATCAACAAATAAGAATTTATTGAATTTAATTAATAAAATTTTAGGAGTAAACCCAAAGGATTGACATAATATGATTAAATTTGATTTATGGTCTGATAGAACTAGGATAAATTCTTATTTAGGGACCTCCCCTATCATATAATGTACATCCAAGATCCTATCTTCCCAAGCAATCTAAAGATCCCTACCTTGTTGTTCACTAAAGAGTACTTAGAGACTGATGATCCAATAGAACCCTATCTCTTAAACCTCATATAGTTAGAATAAAAATGAGATCTAGTTTTACTTCACTTTAATAGACATCAAGAGGTATTCAAATGTTGGTTTGATAAAAGGTTCAAAGTGATGGCCTTTCAGATATTTGATCGGGTCTTCTTATGGGATAGTGCTCATGAATAAAAGGGATAACATGGAAAATTCAATGGATTATTGTTTGGTCCCTACCAAATATTTTAAATCCTTGGTGAGAATGCATGTTTTACTAGTGAGGATGTTCCACTACCTATCAGTAGATAATTACTTAAGCATTACTTCCAATCTTGAGTGCCTTATAAGCCCTTCTAAATAAATTATATTTTTATTTATATTTTTCTTTCACGTCCCTTGTTTATTAGCTTAAGTTTTCTTTTCTATGATTTATATTTTTCCTCCTTTTTAGATTTGACCCAACTATTTTTGACCTGTGGTTCTCTTGTTAATCAAATAAATGAAATGGATCGATATTGTAAAGATAATAGAGGTGCCACTCAAAGAACCTAATTGTTATTTTAATCAAAAATCTTATGTGAACTATTGTTTTTGCTTTATTCATTTACTAAATTTCAAAGGTCAATGACTCATAATGGAACTTATGAATTTTAGAACAACTATTTTCTTCTTTGAATCCATGTAATGCTCTTTATTTATGATCAGGTTAGTATAGGATATATCAATCTATATTTAATTGTCTATCTTTGTTTATTTTCATTTTATATATCAAGGTTTATCATCATTATTGCATTGTTTCATTTAGTGGCATAATAAACTAATGAGGGAAGTTAGATTATTTTAGATGATAAATATTAAACACTAATTTTTGTTGGATGTTAGACCTTGAAAACATATCCCAAGTGAATTAAGTGACTTATTTTGAACTAATTTTTGTTGGATGTTAGACCTTGAAAACATATCCCAAGTGAACTAAGTGACTTATTTTGAATCCCTTAGTCATAGTTATCAATGTCTCAAATCATTAAAATCAGGCCCCTTACATGGAATAATTCACATTAGCCAACTAAGTGAAGAGGATCATACCAACACCTGGTACATTAAGACCTTGGGGAGGTATTTTTTTTCATGGTATCTCCCTCATTTTAGGAGAATATAGGGATTAAAAACCCCTTTGCCTAATTTTTGGCTGCATGTCAAAACCCACATCAAAAAGTATCGTCATCCTCATATATAATAGGTATAAGTTGTACAAGTTATACAACATTGAATTTATGATTCTTTGGTAATGGTATTGGATATCTAAATTAAATTATATTTTGTATATCATTTGAAGAGTGTGGAGAATTTGAATAAGTTAGTTCATTTACCATTGGTAAGGATATAACAATTTAAACTTGAGAATGTTTTGGTAAACATAATTCCTTTGGTAAGGTAGGAACTTTTGGTATGAATGAATCTTAAGAAAGTTCCTTTTATTGAGATATGTTAGTATTATAGTGTTTATTTATTTATTGTGACTTAATGTTACTTTTTAGATATGCCATGATGTTTTGTTTACCCTTTCAAAAAAATTCAATATCAGATGAAGGGAAAATACAATCATCACCCTTGATAAGGGAAATATTATTTGAGAATGTTGTAATTATATGGGTTTAAGTCAACTTACTTGAAGTAATGCCCCCTTTATGAGTAATTTGGAAATCAACCATAAATTCACTATGTAGCTATTGAAACTCTTGATGATCATATCAAGGATAAGATTGTTCATATATATCTAATTTTTTGGTGAAAGGTACATGAAGAACATATCTATATGACTTTACTTATTGATGACTAATATCATGTAATAAATATTACCATATAAATTATTAGTGAATAGTGGGTTTGGGATGGTATCTAGGAGAACCTTGAATAAATATTGATAATGTAGACATCACATATGTCCACTTATAGTCATCTGGTATTGTTTAATTATTTTATTTTCATGAACTATATCTT
Source organism: Torreya grandis (assembly GCA_037957365.1). Classification (NCBI taxonomy): domain Eukaryota; kingdom Viridiplantae; phylum Streptophyta; class Pinopsida; order Cupressales; family Taxaceae; genus Torreya; species Torreya grandis. The sequence continues at coordinate 835,206 of JARHVA010005818.1, read as the reverse complement.
GAAAAATAACCTTTACTTTAATTTTAGTTCATCCCTTGGTTGATTAAATTTGGCCAAGGAGGAACACTTTATTTTTTGAAAAATGAGGAAATAAATAAACTAGGAATATAATCAGAAATACCAAGAAACAACACTCTAGAATATTTTTCATTCATATGGATCAGGCTCACCAAATGCTTAACCCTAACATATATATTAGGTAACCTAGAGTTAGATGGGATATATATATCCTAGGGTACAAGGGTGGTAAACTATCTCTATAGAAGGACAATTAATTTGTAAACTTAGATAAATAATATTCTAAATCTATATATTGAGATATGTTAAAAATAGAAACCAAAACTATGTTATATATTGTAATGATAATGAAAAGAAGATCTTAGTTGTTTTTGATGTTAATATATATCTAATGTATATTAGACTTGAAATGGACTAGATCGAATACTTGGATCAATCATCTAATTCTTGAAATTATACCTGTGGCTTGAAACACTCATATCAACCTATGATAGTTACATCGATGATTTTATCTAACTTAGATATAGGTTTGTAGTACATAATAATTTTTAGATATAAATGCAACCACCTAGGATATTTATATTTCTCTATCACCTTCATTATAGTGTGCTCAAATCTAGCTCATGGATTGTTTCTTCTTGTCAAATAGAAAAAACCTAGATCTTATTCTTCATAGTGGATTTGGGTAATATAGTTTAGTTGGCTCATAGTGTTGATCTAACCCAAAATCCATTTATTAATGGGTGATTACTACATATAAACTACTCTAAAGAGTGTCTCTAAATCATGTATTTCTCCCCTATGTGTTGGCTTGTGTTTGTATCGATATGCAACATGTGATAAGAAATTACATAGAGTGACCAAGCTTGTAACTTGGAAAGTATGGCTCATGGGATACTCCTTCATTAATTCAGACATGTATATCTATTATCCCTATGACTAATATGTAAATAAGATAAAATAAGGAATCTTTTCTCAAATGAATGCTTGATTAAATGCTTTTGGTATTTTCCTTTATGAGTTATCTAGTTTGTACTAAGTGAGGAATGAATGATATTTCATATATATCAATCCCTTTGGATAATATATCACATTAAATCATTAATACCAACCATAGATATATGTTTCATTTGAACATTTAATGACTTTATACCACTAGACACTTGCATTGACATAGGCATCTGACTAGGACATAAGTTTCCAAGTAGATGGAAAATAGGAACATGTCTAAAACATACAAAAATAGAAGATAAGTATGTTTACAAAATTTTGAACATGATATAAGATCTAAATCTTCATAATAACATTGTTTAGGCTAAGAGATAAGTAATTTTTCACAAAAATATAGTGTATGTGATCTTTTTAGTAGTGGGAATGGTCTAAAAATTGAAGGTACATCCATGATATGTATTTTTTAAGTGTACAAGACCAAGGTGATATATAATTTAAAAATAATGTTTATAGTATTAAGGAAAATTTGATCATGGTGTTATTTCTTCTCAAGAGATAGTTATATATATATATATATATATATATATATATATATATATATATATATATATATATATATATATATATATATGTATATACATACTTTATCTCAATGAAGACCATTAAATAGTAGGATTATAGAGGTATCAATATACAATTTATTTAACTCTAACTTGGGATTGACATATCAAAGACTTTAGTCTTATTTTGTGTACTCATTAATTGAAATGGGAATGGGTAAATTGTGCCCTCCATTGGTGGAAATTATTATATACACATGATATGTTTCATTTTTACCACCTTACTAACAAGTTATCTTGTAGGACTTATTGACACACTTATCTCCCTAAATGTATGTCTTAAGGAGTGTAACAAGAAATGAATGAGGTGGGATTGTGCTAATTCATGAGATATGTTTTCACACAATTCTATCATACCTTCCCTACTATTATTCTAACCTCCATAAACTCTCTTTCAATTTTCCTTTTTAATCTCTTTACAACTATTTTTTCTAGCCACCCTGTATTCCTACTAAATTGGCATGGCTAATAATATATGTTTCCTACCCATTTATGATACAATACCATCACACGTCCCCCACCCCCCCCCCCCCCCACCTTCCAAAAAAAAACCAACATTAGTTTGTTCATACAAGGCTTCATAAAACACAAATAATTTATAAAATGTCTTATTTTTTTAAATTGATTATAGCTTTTTACAAGAACTATAACCAATTATAGGGCACAAATAGGGGGCCCAATCCCCATGAACTTATTAAACCAAAAACAATAATTATCACTTGATAATTTTAAAAACCTAATCAAGAACTGGGATAAAAAATGGAAAACACTAAAAACAAAGAGAACCTCATCAAATTAAGGAGAATAAAAGGTGAAAAGATAAGAGCCAGACTAGTCTTAAAGGCTAAATATACTACAAGGTCAATAGAAGAAATCAATCATAAAAAATATTGAAAAACCATAGCACACTCCACTGATGAATTAACCTTTAGCTTCTAACAAATGCCCACTCCTGATGGAGAACAATGATTCCATTTTCCATTGTGAACCACCATTAATGGAATTCTAAGCATCTATTTTTAGCTTCTTTGCTTCTATTTTCTTACCTCTTTTCCCTTTCTTTCCTTAGGAATTTTTAAAACACCATGATGTTGAGATATGGACAAAACTACCCTACTAACCAGATCTTCTTTTTCTTCTTCAGAAACTTCACCAACTTCATTTGATATTTTATTCTACTAGGATTAATCTGCTAAAAGAGAATCTTTGGCTACACCTTCTATGTCTAAATTATTAATAGATAATCCCGATTTCAAAAAGAGAGAAGAAGGTTTCCCTACCTTCACACCATCATGATCTTCCCTTGCCACCAAAATCTCACCCTTCATAGGGTTGTCCTAAATATATTGAATGGTTTGTGAAGAAGGGATATCAACAAGAGTGGATTTTGGTGAGGTTTATAAATAATGAACTAAATATTTATTTGGACAACCAATCTTTTTGACCCAAGTCTTCAAGGGAAAAGTAAGAGACCCTTTAAGGCCTTTCTCAGGTCAAAAAACAATCTTATGATCAGTTTAATCACATTTGAAACATCAAAAGGGAAGACCATAAAAATTAATAAATTAGGTCTAAAAACTAAGAGGAATAAATATGGATATAATGATGTAGAGGTTTGGATAATATATACCAAAACACACACCTTGATATACCTCAAATTAGCTTCAATGGATTCATAAAATTTAATAAAATCTCCTAGCTTACTCTCCAATTATTTGAGAAAATTAAAGGAATATCACCTAAAAAATATATTTCCAATATTCCTTTCTAAGAATGTTCTACCTATAAAAACCCCTTATAATCCTCCATAGATTCAATATCCTTATTAGGAGTCTTTCTCAAATGCAACTAGAGTATGGATATCAAAATCAGGTCTGAACCAGGTTGATTTCTAAGAATAAGATCCTTGCATAAAGTATAACATATATGAAAAGGGTTTCAAACATTAATGTAACTAGGAAACACTAAAGCCTTAGAAGAAACCCTATCCACCTATGTTACTAATAAAGGTACTTGATTCCTTAGAGAGGAACCTCCATTAAAAAGGCCTCTATTAATAGCTGAGTGTTCTAACCCTAAAATCTCCTTAAAAGACACATTAGCCTAAACAAATTCAGAATAAAAAAACCTAGCATAGTCTTGGAATTATTTAATCTTTCATCCCCTACCCATATTGATCCATTTTACTAACCTCTACTCCCTCAAGCGATCCCTAGAACCTGCTCTTCCTTTGATATTTTTTCTTTTTCCTCATGTTTTAACTAAAATCCAGTGCCCCTATTTGCCATCACCCATAATCACCCACTCCCAATGCCTTCTCCACTAAATTTTCTGCTCCCACATAATACCCATAGGACTGCACCTACCTTTTGTCACTTTCCTCTAGTGATTAATTTCTATCCACCATCACCATCTATTAAACTTGACATCTCTTAATTTGGGTATAGACATTTTTATAACCAAAATTCCCAAACTAGTGGTGAATAGTATCCCTAACCATGGATTTTAGAATGCCATTTACCCCATTGTATGTGGATACTTTTCACAAAGGTGTGCATATGTTACCCCTATAGTTTTAGAACCTATGACCTCCATTTTTGGATAACATTTTCTTCACCATTAGGCTAACTTAGGTTCACTTATAATTTTGGGTATATGAATTTTTATAATTAGAATGCCTAGACTAGTGGTGAATAGTATTCTTATCGATGGATTGTGGAATACCTCATCACATTGAACACATGTTTCAATCCATTTACCGACCCTCATCACAATGAACACTAAGTTAATTAGCCCATTACATGTGGATAATTTTCATGAAGGTGTGCATACCTTACCCCTTATAGGATTAGAACCTATGACCTCCCTTTTGGGATCACATGTTCTTCACCACTAGGCCAAATCAAGTGTATTATAAATAGGTCTTCTTGAGTAAACCTTATAAGTAAGAATTTTATCCCTTGATATATATTAAGCTCAAGATATATAATTTTATTGGTGTACTCTTATAAATTCAAATATATAAATGTGTGTGTGTGCAATTCATCTTCCTCTTAAGAATGACTATACAAGGCTCACTCATTAAGATTACCTATTTCATAAAAGAGTAGTGGAAAAACAACTCTATACTAAAGGGAATATTGTCAAAACTCAAGGATTCATCCTTATTAATATCATGATTAAATAAATTCCAAAAAGATAAAATAATAATAATAATAATATACTTAAGCATCTCATTTTATGAATAAAATATAGTCAACTTGTATTCTTTCCATAAAGGTAATTAAACTTCACTTTAGTCTAATATTGTTCCCAATACCACAATGCGACATAGCCATATAATTTAAGTGACATAACCTAGTAAACATGAGTTTACCTTTTTTCAATTATGTTCATCATACATATTAATGACACATTTCAACAAGATTTCATTCACATGATAATCTAAAAATTCACAATCAAATAAAACTATCAATATCTCCCAAATGATTCTACCAAATTTAATTGAATATAGTTGACACTAGGGTCTTAAAACCATACATAATATTTATTAAGACATCTTAGAAACAAGGGTTATATTCACATACTTTATAATACAACTCATTAAGATAAATTTCCTTTGGGTACTACCATAGTACCTCAAACCCATTCACTTAAATGAGTGCACACCAAACAAATTATAATTTAACATATAATATTAAAACATAAACAAAGACTCTCTCTCTCTCTCTCTCTCTCTCTCTCTCTCTCTCTCTCTCTCTCTCTCTCTCTCTCTCTCTCTCTCTCTCTCTCTCTCTCTCTCTCCCTCCCTCCCTCTCCCATCCACTTAAATTAGTGCACACGAAACAAATTATAATTTAACATATAATATTAAAACATAAACAAGGTCTCTCTCTCTCTCTCTCTCTCTCTCTCTCTCTCTCTCTCTCTCTCTCTCTCTCTCTCTCTCTCTCTCTCTCTCTCTCTCTCTCTCTCTCTCAATGTGTTATGAGGACATAAATTCTAGTTTTAAATATCATAGAGTCCAGAAATTCCAATGCATTTCTTAACTAATTTCCATCTTATTCATCAAAAAATATGAGTATAACATTTTACATTGATGGATATTATATTCATAATTTTGGATATTGTATTAAAAAAATGCATAAAGTTTTAATACCCCTAAATGGTGAAAACAATACAATTATAACAAAAGATAAATTTACAATTAAAATTCATGTTTAATATTTCAAACATATAAAAACAATTATCAATTATCTCAATGTAACTCAGTTATCATAATAAAATGAAATTGCCATTATGGTGCAATGGAGCAGGTAAATTAGCAAATAAATGTGAGTGGAACCCAAATATTTCTCATAACAAGATAATTACATATTATGATATAATTATTTTAGAGTTTCAAACATACTTCACAGGTAATTTACTTATTTATAGGAACATAGTTATAATAAACTATTCATTTGTTTAAATTTTCCTTAATTGAGGAACTTTTTGAATTTTCAATCTAAAATATTTCAAATCCACAAATCAAGGTTAGTTCATATCAAAGACTGATATTAGCTCTTTGAGAATCATAAAATCATAATAACTAAAAATTAAACATTTCACTAAACACCTTATTTATAAATGAAAAATTCAATAAATAACACTATCTAATGGGTGTTAAGCATGGGATATACTAAGAGGTGGGGGTGAATCAGTATATCATATATCTTATTAATCTTTTCTTTAACCAAATTCCATTTAATCAAACATTCAAGATATGAAATAAAACTCAAACAAATAAAAACCACACAAGATAGAGAGAGACACCAGATATAACATGGAAACCCAATGTGGGAAAAACCACAGAGAATAATCTCAAGTATATGAATGAGCACCAACCTAGCAACTATTCATGACCACAGACCCATAGGAGCACCACACCCCTTTGCCGAGCACCAACCCAACTACTATTCGTGAGCACCAACCCATAGGAGCACCAACCCATAGGAGTACCAACCCTTTTGTCGAGCACCAACCTAGCAACAATTCATGAGCACCAACCCACAGGAGCACCAACCCCTTTATGTATACCACACAACTATCTCTCAATGTTTCTATCTCAACAAATGATAGATCAATACAACATCTCTTTCCTCTCTCTCACCTTTGCTCTTCTAAGCTAGATATAACAAATAGAAATCTTATTCATCTCTCACAATTGCTCTTCTAAGCTAGATATTAAAATATCAAATCAACCTCTATCTCTCATATATACAAATGGCTTCTCAAGCCTTTATTTATAGCTTTCCAAATGACCTTTGGCCTTCCCCCTTTGTGACCCTTCAATCCTTATGGAAAATGGTGGAAAAATTATATGACCCTTCATGTTCAAGCCTTTGAAAAGTCATGTGGTGAACCTTCATGATCAAAAACGTCCTTCCCTCTTTTGTCCTCATCTTGGTGACCTTTCATATTCTTTAAAGTGTCGCTTTATGAGAAATTGTGCCTTCCTCTTTTGTCTTCACTTGGTGACTCTTGGAATTCCCCAAGATGACTCTTCATGGGAAAATGCATCCCATCCTTCTTTTGTCTTTACCCCATGGCTCTTTGACTTCTCCATGGGCCCTTATTTTGTCTCATATGCAACCAAAAATATATTCGTTAATATTAAATAAATATTAACTCACATTAGACAAGATATAACAATTACAAACATCATTAAATGCAATGGGGCCTTTATCACCAATAATGATAGACCTTTGACATTAATGAAAATATTTCCAATAATCTCCCCCTTTGTCATTGATGGCAACCTCAATCCTGAAACTACCACATCCTGTCACTTGCACATACTATCATCTAAAAACATACATTAACTCTCCCTTACTGTAGCAACCTATACCTATTCCTTATACCTATTTTCTGCACTTGTACTTGTACCTATTATTCTCCCCCTTTGACATCAATGGCAAAGGGCCTACCTGGAGCTAACACTTAGCTCCCCCTCAATTGATGCTGAACATCAATGATAGGAAGTAATAGAAATTACTCCCAACTCCTCTTACGTGTCTTTGAGAAGATATCATTTTTGACTGTCCTGGAAGTGGTTTTATCTTCAAATTTCACTATGCTACTATTGATCTTCTTTACTCTTATCTCCTGTCATATGCCTCGAACATTCGCTATCAACGAACCATGGTCGATATTTATTTCTTACATGCAAAGTTGTTTACACCAACATAGAATCTTCAAGTTGTTTCTTCTACCATGAACATGTCTGAACCATCTTCCTAATGAATGGATCTTTGAAACTCTGATCCTTGTTCATTAAATCTGCATGAGTATTCTTTTCCTTCTTTCTGAAACTATTAGTTATTTTTCAACATTATAATTTCTTATGACCATAATCATTTGAAACACTGCATATGCAAGAATCATTCTAATAGCCTCAAACCATAATACTGATGCAAAGTTTTCTTCAAAAATCTATTCCCTCAAAAAATATACAAATTAATTTGCCAACTCACCTTATTTTCATGCAACATAGCCAAGACCCAATAGCATCCACCATGCTTCAATTTTTCTTAAAAGTGTCTCCTTGAAGCCTAAAAGAGACACCCCACATAAAAGGGTCCTAGAAATAAATCTCAGGAGATTCCCACATCTCCTCTATTTCTTCCTTGATTTTCTTGTGTTTTTCTTTTAGAATCCATTTAAGCATGTCTAGCCTTTTTGACTTACTAACCTTATCATTCATGATTTTTTTCATCTTCTCAACTTTTGCAACTATCTTATCTTGACAAAGCTCATGCTCAAATGTAACAAGAGGTTCTGCACAATCCTTCCTATCTAATTCTTTATCTACTATAGCAAGTAATTCATTTTCACTCTTAAACTCAACCTGATCAACCTTTACTATTTTAGGTCTCCAAACCTTAATTTGAATCTTCTCATATCTTTTAAGGGCTCTGTAACCTTTGACATACTTTGAATATCTCTTTACTTTATTTTGACATAATTTAGCAATATGTCCAACCTCATGACAATAAAATCAAACAATATTTATCATACCTTTTTCTTGAATGTGACTAAGATCTCCCTTTAACTAATTACTTCTCATCATATAGTCTCTTGCCCTATGACCAACATGATGACAAACAAAACAATGCCCATGAAAAGAATTTGAAAACTTAAAATCATTGGGATGCCTGATCAACTTCTTTGATTTGCCTTCAAAACTTGCATCCTTCTTTCCTTGGACCAATATTTCATGATCTTTCTCAACCTTGATTACAAGCTTCTCATGATTATCCTTTAAAGAACCTAACTCATTCTTTAACTGATTACACTCTTCTTCTTTTGATGTTAAAATTGAATTTGCAACCTCTAACTGATTCTTAAGATCCTGAATAAATATATTATTTTCTTTTACTTCTATAGCCAACTTAGAATCCAAGATACACACATGTTTCTTAAGAGCCTCAACCACAGATTTCAACTCTTGATTCTCCTTCTTTAGTTACTTGGCCATCGTATGCTTTTCTTTGATCTACCTTCAAGCTGTTAAACCCTTTCTGAAAGAACCTACTCTAATACCAATTGTTAAGCATGGGATATACTAAGAGGAGGGGGTGAATTAGTATATCATATATCTTATTAATCTTTTCTTTAACTAAATTCCACTTAATCAAACATTCAAGATATGCAATAAAAATAAAAAAAATAAACGCCATACAAGAGAGAGAGAGAGACAATAGATATAACGTGGAAACCCAATGTGGGAAAAAATATAGAGAACAATCTCAAGTATATGAATGAGCACCAACCCAAACAATATTCACAAGACAAGCTTGCAAGAACACCAACCCAACAACTATTCATGAGCACCAACCCATAGGAGCACCACACCCCTTTGCCGAGCACCAACCTAGCTACTATTCATGAGCACCAACCCATAGGAGCACCAACCCCTTTGCCGAGCACCAACCCAACAACAATTTGTGAGAACCAACCCATAGGATCACCAATCCCTTTTTCGAGAACCAACCCAACAATAATTCATGAGCACCAACCCAAAAGAGCACCAACCCCTTCATGTATACCACACACCTATCTCTCAATGTTTCTATCTCAACAAATGATAGATCAATACAATATCTCTTTCCTCACTCACACATTTGCTCTTCTAAGCTAGATATAACAAATACAAATCATATTCATCTCTCAAAATTGCTCTTCTAAGCTAGATATTACAATATCAAATAAACCTCTATCTCTCATATATACAAATGGCTTCTCAAGCCTTTATTTATAGCTTTCCAAATGACCTTTGGCCTTCCCCCTTTGTGACCCTTCAATCCTCATGGAAAATGGTGCCAAACTTGTATGACCCTTCATATTCAATCCTTTGAAAAGTCATGTGGTGACCCTTCATGATCAAAAACGTCCTTCCCTTTGTTGTCCTCATCTTGGTGACTTTTCATATTCCTTAAAGTGTCCCTTCATGAGAAATTGCGCCCTTCCTCTTTTTTATTCACTTGGTGACTCTTAGAATTCCCCAAGATGACTCTTCATGAAAAAATGTGTCCCATCCTTCTTTTGTCTTTACCCCGTGGCTCTTTGACTTTTCCATGGGCCCTTCTTTTGTCTCATATGCAACCAAAAATATATTCATTAATATTAAATAAATATTAACTCACATTGGCCAAGATATAACAATTACAAACATCATTAAATACAATGGGGACTTTATCACCAATAATGCTAGACCTTTGACATCAATGATAATATTTCCAACAATGGGTTGAATGTGTTTCACAATTATTTAATGATTTATAATTATTTATCCACCAATACAATCAATGATCCATCTCTTAATCAATCAATTACTCATTGTAACAAGAGGTTGTATACCCATTATAAATAATAATCCATAGAAATATTAGTCAATTTTAGTGCAATAGATTAAAAAAAAAATTGAATACTAAGCAATATAATCCTTCTACTATGATTTTTCAAATAACAAATTAAAGATTAATCAAATGAAAAGAAATAAGAGGTTTATTTTCCCTTGGAGAATATTTTTTCTTGTTGGCTTGAAATGTGATTTTTCTCATCATGTGAGTAAGAGATATTGATCAATGCCTACTCTAAATGGTAGCATATCCCCTCATTCACCTTGTGATGTGCTTTTTCTTGGAATAGGTTGAATAAATTGAAGCTTCTAGTATGAATCTTGCATAGTAAGTCTAGAATAGAGACTCTTGCTAAATATATATAATGAACACTTTATTTATAATAAAGTTGAATCATTTAGAGTAATTGATATTATTTTTGAGATTAGTGGAGTGTGTTGAAAGGTTTGTGATCTATTTATCTCATTTTATATATCAATAGAAGAAATTGAAGAGGCCATGTGAAGGGCATTGGCCTTGTCTACTATCAATTTGAATGGGGAATAAAATGTCCTTAAATATGTTTTTCCTTTAGAATGATTTACTTTCCAAGTTGGGGCCTTGTCTCTCACTCATGTAAGCAGGCAATAAAGTGTCCTTCCAAATATTTATCCCTTAGCATGATGTACATGCCAAGTTGGGGCCTTGTATCCCACCCATGTGAGTGGGGAATAAATTATCCTTCCATATATTTATCCCTTATCATGACGTACTTACAAATTTAATAAGTTAGAGGATGAGGAGGATAACTAAATTTATTCAATTTTAAATATTCATGAAATGTGCATTTTAATTTTGTAATTTATCAATTAACTAAATAAAGTGATTATGTAATTAATTTAATGAGTATTTTTTGTCTCATTTGTAATTTATTTAGATTTAATTTAATAGGCTAGTGAGATGCTATGTGAAGGGAAGATTGATTCTATAAGGTTGTTTCATTTCCCTAATTAGGGATGTCCTAATGTATTTTACAAAGTGCATATCAAATGTGTGAATAAATTAGGATCATTAAACAAATTTTTGTTAAATATGTGTCATATTTTAGAATGTAGTTTCAATCATAGTTTAGACATGAAAGTTATTAAAATATAGTGTTTACAATTTTCTCATGTTTGAGAAGGCATTGTGAGATATAAAGTGAAGTAATGTATTTTCAAATAACGAAAAATTCATTAAAATAAGATTTGAATAATGATGTCCAATTTGATTCCCTAATAATATGATTTATGAGATCTAAATTATGCCCCAATAGGGTGATTGATTATCCCTAGAAGCCCCATCAAGGGGTCAGGTGAAAAGTGATTTGTAATAGATGGGCCATCAATAAAAGAAGTAGAGCAAAATGCTAAGAAATAAATAGAGTAAAAATAACCTATGATCAAAATTAATAAAATTGAGATAATTCTAGGATGTGTAGATTTATTATAATGAAGAAGGATAAACTTGCCTTACGAAGGGGATAATGATATATTCTAAAATAAGCTACCAATTTAGACTTGCCCTAAATAGGACAAAATTAGTGAACTATGAATGATAAACTACCCCAAATAGGGTGTAAGTTATGTGTTTTACCCCAAAAGGTCAAAAAATTATTGATTGTTCCCCAAAAAGATCATATTTACAATAAAAAATTTGGGAATTTAGAAAACTAATGGGAGAAGTCAAAAATGTGTGTGGATGGTAGAATAAATTTTCATTACAAAATAATATGAAAAAATAAAGCACAAAAATATGGCCAAAAGTAATAACAAATGGATTTGAATGATAAGATAAATTTTGAATAATGATGCAAGTGGGGTTGAATAAAAGTTGGATAAAGGATGGTGAATTTTTGTATGCACTCATTGATTACTATATATCAAGAGTAACTCATATTTTAGTTAGGATGTTTAGTGATTTATGTTAGGGTTTAGTGAATAGGGAGATGCATTATTATGATGTTATCATATTAGACCTCTTGTTCATAATTTACTTTTGCATTTCGATATTATGCACATAATTAGTAATGAATCATGAGTGCTTTAGATTTCAATAACATTAAAACTTAATTTAAATTCAAATTTAAACAACTCAATATGCAAATAATAATAACAATCAATACCTAAGTGTAAAACATAATGCAATAAACTAAGATAAGTTGAGATAAAAATACCTACAACTCGAGATCAAGATATGAATAATTAATACCTAAGTATAAGACATAATGTACTAAATAAAAATAAGATCAAATGAAAATATTCATAACCCCACATCAATTATTAAAGATCAATATATAAGTGTAAATAATAATTCAATGAACTGAGGAAATTGAGAATAAATAAATAAAAGGAAATAAAATGCATGAAAATAAATCAAAATTAAACAAACATTAAAGATTCACAAACACACCTTCAAAAAATAAAAGAAACAAATAGGTAATTAGTTGACCATTTGTGTGTTTAGTATTAAGGCATTAATTTTAGACCAAGGAGTGGGTGATAAAGAGTGGATCAACAATATTTAATGGGAAGGATAATAATAGTAAGAGTATTAGATGATGATTTTGATTGTGGTTTTTCATGATAATGATAGGTGATAGATAGATGATTGTGACTACCCATAATAATGATAGTCATAAAGGACAATGGGAACACTTAAAAGAATAATTGGCATTACATTTGGTTTAGTGAAGCAACTATTTACTATAATCCAATGACATTTATAGACACCTACATTTGATGGAGATGATGATACATGATGGAAGAAGATCAGTCATGATTTTTATATAACCCTTATGATATAAATGTTTATGAAATTGGATTTGTGTGAGTAATTTATTGATATATATAGTGATTCAAGTTTGGATGTACAATCAAATACACTAATTTCGCAATATGACACAAAATAAGAGTAAGGTCATTGAATGTGGGGATGATCAATAACCACCACCTCCTTTAATGAGCTATGAGGTAAATGTGTAGATTTTTGACACTCTACATTGAGTGATGGATCTGGTAGAAGAATTATTATCAAAAAAATAGACAAAGGACCTAATGTCATAGGAATAATAGAGTATGTATAGTTTATAATTCATAATATTTTGAGTTTGGGAACATTAGTATATTCAATTAATAATTCATGTGGAGGTTTTGAATGGAACACATCCACCAAAAACTATAGAGGTAGTGAGAAATCAAGAAGCACAACTTATGTTCCCATGCTGATATTATGGATAGATTAGATATGTAAGCCAAGTGTGCATGAGGATGGATTTCTTTGATTCCAAATCAATGATAAACCTTTGAATATAAGGGCACAATCATAATCTAGATTATATAGATAACTAATCATGTATAGGGATGGTGATCAGATTAATGTGTAATGCCAAAGTGGTGAAAATTTTTGTATGCCCCTTAGGTGATATGTTTTTAATTTTTTTATAGTGACTAAATCAATTTTTATAAGTTGTATGATGTCCATAATTCAATGAAATAAATGAGTGCTTATTTTTCATGATTTTTTCGTAAGCTCATGGTGAATTAAAATTTATGCTTGCATGGCATAATTTTGAATATGTGGGATGATGTATGATAAGATGATGAGTTCATATGGAATAATACGATTTTCATATATTAATTTAGGGGTGATGGAATAAGGAAGAGAGAGTAGATGAATTGACCCTAGGTTCCCCATGCCCTCAAGTATTTTGTACATAGTACAAACACTCTTTCCATTAAAAATAGTGTGAATACTCATGATAATATGGATAGACTTCAAGCCACAAGTGGTTCTCCTAAAAAGGGGGAGAAAAAGTGATTATGGAGAGATAAGATGAAATGGATAGAGGAATGTGAATATGTAAACGAAATCATAAAATAGAGAGAGATTTAAAGAAGAGAGGATGATAAAATTGTAGTGAATTTGAGAGAGATGCTTCCCACTTGTGAAATTTCTCAATCATAAAGGTTATATGGTTCTCAAATTAAATTTTTTTCACTTGGTGATTTGGTTGAGATAATGTTCAACTATTTTTGGTATTTATATCTCTTATCAAAATGTGAGCCACTTGATTTGAATATTTTAGAGTTTTAGGATTTTTTTGAAAAAAAATCAAATGTTTTTGGGATTTTTGGAATAGGCTATATACCATGGAATATTCTATAAGGAAAATATATAGGGAGATGAGAATAAAACCATAGGGAACCATATAATAGATACAAAAGAACCTAAGGTAGGGTTTCAAATGGTTATGCTCATAAAAAGGTAAGAGTGTGGATGAGTTCACAAAAGTTTGATGATTTGGAAATAAGAATACCCATAAAAGGATGAGATCCTAAAGGAGAAAAAAATAAAAGAGGAGTGGTAACTTGTGCATGTAGTGAAAGTTCATAAGGACCACATCATACTGAGAGTTTATTAAAATATGAGTTTTCACATATATAGTGATGAGATAGTCATAGTGGGCACTATGTCTAATGGGAGAAAAGTAGGAACTTAGAGAGTGACTGATATAGTCGTAATGTCCACTATGTCAAAGGTAAGAGAGATGTAATAGATGAGTGGGAACTTGTATAGTGACTGATATAATCATGATTTCCACTTCATCTAGGGTTATAACATTATGTGTTTCCTAAAATAATAAAAATAAAAAATAAAATTCTCATAAAAGGGTGAGAGCCTAAGATAAGGGTGGCTGAGCTAGCCTTAGAAAAATAAGCATTGCTTACATATTACAAAAATGGAACTCAAGCCACTTTAGTTCAATTGGTTTGAAATAAATGAAGATGATTGAAGAGTTGATGAAATAATTAGTATATTAATCCATGATGATTCCCCCTTGATAGGGCATGTAGGACATAGATGGTCTCTCTAAAAAGAGAGAAAAAAAACTATAATAGAAGATGAGATTATCCCAGAGATGAAACTAACTTAGATAATGAGCATGGGTGCACCATAAATTTAAGAGGATATGATATTAACTCATATATGATATTAACTCAAATATATAGTAATGATTTTTTAGATATGCAATAATGAAATATGGTATGGCCAACATGAGATAGTTACTTATGTGGTTTAAAAGCATGAAGATTAATAAATTTGATGGTTAAGAAAAATGTGATAGATGAGATGGTGAGGATGATGTTTTGAGGGATATTTGATCATTCAATATTGAGATGATATTACATGAATACTCCTACAATTGGAAAGGGGCTATAAATTAGGTTTAATTTGAAGGGAGTAACTAGAGAGGGACAAGGAATATAAGGAGTACCCATGCATAACATGTAAATACATTGAAGGAAGTAATGGATGTATTTTAAGTAGTGAACTTAATAAGATTTTTTGCATTAAAGTAAGAGAGAATAATGTGTGGGTAAACATTCACGGATATGCATTTAGGAGTAGTACAAACTGGTGACTTCACTCTTATAAGTGAGGAGACTGATTACTAATGGATGAATTTTATGGATATGTATGAATGGATGTTGATTTTCATGTAGATAAAGAGTAAGGAGGATGAAAAATATAATGAAGAGGATGAAGATGAATATAAGATATGAATATGAGGGATGATAAGAATAAAAAATGAGGCCTAAGTATAAATGCTAACTTAGGTAAGAATAAAAGGGTAGTGTCAAGTACAAGTACTAACACAAAGAAAAAGAAAAGAATAAAATGGGCTTTACAAAACACAAATTCTATCATAAATAAGAATACAATGGAAGTTAAAAACATAAACTCTTTCAAAAATAATAAGATAAAGACAATTATGGAAGACTTATGAAAGGATAGATACCTTTAAAATAAATTATGTTGGGAAGAAGGACTGATATTCAGATTGTAAATTAAACCAAATGAAATCAAGGAAGATAATAAAAATTAAATGAAATTCAAAAATGAAATGAATAAAAAAATGCAAAAGATGAGGTTGAAAGGAATTTTCTAAAATAATATTCGATTGGGGAATTGAAAATGGATGTTAGAGAATGTTAGAATTTTCCATGGGAAAAGGATGAGGAGAGATATGGTAAGAAAATAAGGTATTGAAAGGATATTTAAATTACACTGAGAATAAAATGGTTTGGTGATGAAAATGAATAATAAAAAACATATGGAATAAAGGGAAACTGGAGAGAAAAGGAGTGGAATAAGGAGACAAAAATTATGATATGAGAGTGAAGAAGCAGGTGGTATCATGATCAACTAAACATTGATAGGAGAAATTATCACACACAAGGAGATGAATAATTAAGAAGATTCAATGGTGTATTTGTGGATGAGAATGGAATGGAAGATGTGAAATGGGTTGATAAAAATGGGGGAAGTAGAGGATGGGTAGACAAGAAGTTGAAGTGATAGGATGGGTATCAATTGTATTGTTAAAAGATATTGACAAATTGAATGGGTGATTATAAGAGATTGACAAACTAAAAAGGGATGAGGTGGTGATCAAATAGTGGAGAGAGAATGTTAAAATGACATGAGAGTGAAGAAATTAAGTCATATATAAGGACAACAAAGTGGATGACTATGAAGATAAAGGATGATAAGAATAAAAAATGAGGATGAAGTACAAGGGTTGATAAGGATATAAAACGTGAATGCTCACATAGATTTAAAACACAAGTGTTTATATATGAAAAGAGAAAAAGTGGATATAAAATCATAAAATCTTGCATAGATAAGAATAAAATGAAAATTATGGAAGGATCCTTAGAGGATAAAGACCCAACCAGAAGCTATTTGTGGAGGTGAAAAATAAGATTGAAAATGTGGGAAGGATGAAAATAAACTATAAAATAAAAAAAAATAATGACAAATAAAAAATGATGACATAAATAATAAGAAAATAGGGATGCAGAAGATAAGGGGGAACATGAGAGAAAAATAAGAAGATGCACATAGATGGGGGCTAAAATGATTAGAATAAACAAAAATAATTTAAGATGTGAAAGATGGGAAATATGAAAAATAAGAATTGAGAATTGGAACAAAAATGGCTCAAAATCAGTGAAAGAGACAAAAGTAGGAAGGTGGTATCAAACAAGAGAAAGATGCAATAGTTGAAAATGGGAAGGAAGAAAATGTCCACTATTATGTAGGGGAATGAGATGATGTGGAATGGGTGAGGAAAGGAGAGTGATGAATAGGGTGTGTAAAAATAACAAAGACAAAGGGAAATTCATAAGAAAATGAAAGAGGATGAATAATATGGATCGATAGGGATGTGGCTAAAGGAAAAGAGGATAAGAGGATGGGTAAGTGACCAATGAAGTGGATTAGATGGGGTATTTGTAGGAGATAATAGAAGTGGATGATGAAGATTTTCAATCCTTTTATTAAAAGAGTTTGACATTCTATAAAGGTGGTTAAAATAGATTGACAAAATAGAGGGGATGATATAGTGAAGAAACATGTAGTTAAATGGAGGGGTAAGAGGAATCAGGTGGAAAAGGTAAAAAAGGTGAGGGTGGCCTAGATGACTTGGTAATTAAGCACAACTTACATAGTCCAAAAAAACCTTAGGTTAATTTAGTTCTCCCATAAATGGGAGGGAAAACAAATAATAATGATTAGATGATGTTAAAATATAAGGAAGATAGGAAAACATAAAAGCTTCCCTAATTTAGGATGCCCTAAGTAATAGGTTGTTGTTAGAAATGAAAAATTAGTTAGAATAGAAGCTGAAAAATGGGGGTGGTAATTAGTTGTTAGTGGTTGAGATTCCCTCAAAAATTGAGCAAAACGTACATATTATGTGGATTTAAATCCCATGTAATTCAATGTAAAGTGTTCAAAATATTAGTCAACAATAAATATATTATCAAGTGGAAAGTGTGGAAAAGGAATCCTTCACAATTTAGGGTGATGCATTAAATCTTATGAAGAAAGTGGTAAGGGTGAATCAAGATCTAGGAATAGGTTTTAGGATGTGAAAAAGAATAAAAGTTCACCAAAAGTGAAAGAAGATAGGTTAAATAATACTAAACAAGGAAAATGTGATAGATTAATTTATCGTGTTTCCTACAAAGATATGTGGATAGTGACCAAATATAAACTACATGTTGCTAGATATATACATGTTTTATTATTTGTGGGAAATCAGATGTTTAATTCATAAATAAGAAATGGGCCTGAGTAGATAAAAGTAGTAAATAATGTGTAATAAATAAGATACTAATTTGTGAAATTTGACTATAGTTAGGGATTTTCTAAAAATAGTATTTAGAGAGAGAAAATCAAACTTATCTGAATATGTGCTATTTTGGCTGAGATAGGGTCTAGAAATCTATGTACAAGCTTGGGAGACTATCAAAAATAGGAATCTAGAGTTTATTTCATGATTGGATAGGACCACCAAAAATAGGACACCCTAATTTTTAGTTATATAGTCTTGGTCTTGCCACTATTGTCCAAACTGCTCATAGATATCTAATTTTTTTGGGTTTTGTCCATAGTGTCTGTGTGAGCCTATGTACTAAATTTTAGATCCTCACTATCAATAAAACTCCCTATAGATATGATTCTTCAAGTTCTTATGTTTTCTATGAAATTAAATGGAACTTTGGAAAATAGGTAGAAGGGGTTAGTGTGTAAATAATACACTAGATGTACTTCACACCCCATGTGTTGGAATATTGCCTACATACCAATAATTTGAAGAGGGATCAAGCTATTTGTAGTTTTCCCATTGAAGTGCTTGGTGAAATTATGTGATGAAAATGTAAGTAAATATGAAACTTGATGTACTTGAAATGACTAGGGACTAGTATAAAGGTTTGAATAAGCTTGAAATACTATTGGATGGTTGTATGCAAAAAATAGGGAAGAATTTTTGAGTAGTCTTGCTTTTATTCTTGCTTATCTCTTAAAAATGAGTGCCAACCCTTCTAAATGGACTTTGAATGGCCTTTTATATGGGATTTAATTATCATGGGTTAAATTAATTCATGTTAGGCCTAAATTAATTAGGATAAGGATCTGAGAGAAATTGACTATTAAAAGCCAAAATATACTTGGACAACAACACTAGACATAGGATACCCTGAGTTTTAGAACTATAGTCCAATCTTGGGCACTATTGTCTAAGGAGTAGGAGACCTAAGGGATGGATTTGTCATAGAAATATTATATTGGGATAGCAATGGTCCAATATGAAGGCTATAGATGACTGGGAAACTATGAAAACATGCCTATGAGGGTCATGAGATAAAGCAAGATGGACCTATGGATTGGGTGTCATTATCCACACTCAAGTTACCAAAGTTTGAATTTTATATGACTATATTTTCCACTTATTTATTTTAGTGATGCAACAAATCAAAACACTATGATAGAGGAAAAATAGAAAGCTTACCTGTAAAGGTGAATCTCATGAAGCTATGTGATGCTAGATGTGTGTAGAGATGACATAGTGTGAAGTGTGAATCTATAATTAAGAAAAATAAAGTAGATCAGTCCTTACTAGATACGCTACACATAAAATAATAACATACAAAAGCTAGGTAAGAGAGATAGGAAGAGAAAGGAATGAATACACCTCACTGGCTATGTAAACCAATATAAAACCTATTATGATGCTAGATTGTGTTGGGTGTGTGTTGAGTAATGTTGGATGATGTTTTAACAAGAGTAACATCATGAATAGATCTAATTGCTCAATTCCTAGAAGTGTTTAAATAATGCAAAGGTAGGCCCTTTGGCTCCATCATCACCTAATAAGTGAAGCTAATAAATCATGCATGTGTCAATCGATCTTTGGACTGTGTGTCTAGTCCTTCTGAATAGGTGGCTCAAGAATACAAAGGCTAGCTAGTCCTTTGGCTCCATAATTGCCCCATGAAGTGAAGCTATGAAGTAATATTAGTATGGAATATATTTCATATGAGATGGATTTTTAATCCCATGAATGCACTATAATCTAAAAATGTTGATGTGGATAACCAAATGTATGCTAGAAACTAGGCCACTCTTAGACATTTCAAAAGATGGAGATTAGGCTTGTATGAAAGCCACTTTTAAAATAGTGCAATAGGCTTATGTGGAATCCAACTCAAGAACTTGGATACTCAAAAATCTAAGCTTATATGAAATCCAAACTTGAAAAAGGATGCTAATCACCCATAGATGGAGTAAGGCATGCAATTACTGAGAAATGCCTAAAAAATAAACTTAACTTAGAAAAATGGAGGGATCAATAAGATACACACATTGCCTCTAATCACTGGTGTTTAGAACATGGAATCAGATCTAGAAGTTATATCAATTACCTAATCTGAACTAGAAGTGAGAGTCATCTTGCCATGCATGATGCCCCCTATATCTAGATTCTTTGAGAAAAAAATGTACTAAAACATGTTGAATATGGACTATATTGAGCCAACAAACTTGGGAATATACTCACTTTTATCTCTATTTATAGAAAAATTGATTTTTTTCTATCCAGACAAGAGCACCAAAAATAAGACACACTATTATCTAATGTTCTAGTCCAACTTTGGTGCTATTTTCTAGGGGCAAATATAGTAACTGTTCTAGATTATTTACTATCTACCTAATATATTCTACTTGGTCTAATGTTTGGATTCTATTTTGAGTGTTCTAAAAACTATTTTTTCAATTTTTAAGAGCTTTGATGTCTATGACAAAACCCCTATTTATTGCCTACTCTTTTGAGGGTAGGAATGATGATGTTGTATGATTGAGCTCAGAAAAAAGAGCCCAAAAATTATGTTAGGATAGAAATATACATGATATAATAATGATAATCAACAAGAAATCTCAAGATATAACATGGTTGTATTTGAGAGATTATTATATCAATATGGTATGTCTAGATAGATGTAACAATGTAATGGCATGTGCAAGATGTCCATAATGGCACTTAAGAAAGCAAGGAAATGCATGATATGAATCATGGAATTACAAATAGGAAAAGTAATTTGGAAACAAGCATATCAAACAAAAATCAAGAAGCATACAAGAGTGGCTAAGGGGCCAAGCAATCAAGGGACATGGGCACATGTCACTCAAACTAGAAATCAAACATACAAGGCATATTCAAATGCCACATACACATACAATTGAAACAAGCAAGTTGGCATGGAAACCACAATCACATAGAGGAGTATAAGCAAAGGACATTGGAAAATGTCTTAAGGCACACACATGAATAGAAGAGAAGGACATTGGAAAATTTCCAGAGGCACATACAAGAGACAAGTAGGAATTGGAAATTCAATCCAATAAGCTACACTAAGAAATAAGGGAAAGAATGTAATAACTGAAAATATAACATCACATATAACTAATCAAATCAAAAGGTGAAAGTATGCAATACATGTTAGTACAAGACTAGGCATATGTTAGGAAATACATAAGTGCAAGATACTAGTGAGTGTTGATGTGGTAATCTATGTACACTAGTAAGTAATGTATGTCAACATGATAAATAGAGTGTGTGGTATAATAATGACATAACTTGGATGGTGTAGTCATGTATAAGATGCCCCTAGTGGGAAGATGTATCAATGTCCATCTTGAATGTATAAATAGGATGCCTCCTCAATGGGTAGAGTGAAGCAATCAAGGAGCTAGAAGTTATTGCACACACTCAAAGAAGATCAAGTGAAGCATGATAATGTAGATAATCAACAAAACTTAGCATAGAGTAGAAAATATAAGTCTAACATAATAGTAGAAATGTAAATCATGGATGATGCATATAATCAAAATATTTTTATGTTTTTGAATTATTTGAATGTTTTTGTATTTTGATATATGTTATGTACAAGCAATCATGATAAGATATGATACTAACTAATGATTCTCAGAAGAGACTCCCTATCATAGTATCCTATATCAAATAAAGGAATAATTCATGATTATGAAATATGAGGGAATGGCTATGAATGTGACTCTAAATATCTGGATTCATTTCATGTATCTTGGAAATCATAATAACCTAGATTTTTCCACTCATTATTATCATGTTGATGTTGAACCAATGGAATGATAATGTTGACATTTATTATATCTGGATATTTTCCTTTGATAAATTGTCTATGAATTCTTTGCCTCAAGATGTTCAATAAATCCCAAACCTTGGTGACAAGCATTAACAACTGCTGGAATAGGAGTACTGATGCCTTGAGCATGCTTGCCCAACCTTTGACTTTGATAATCAAACTATTGTAGATATTTTTGACCAAAATCGTATACTTTGAATTTTGAGCCTCATTTTAGAGAGGTAGGTTTGTATCATTTTTTTGCTTTATATATGTTTTTGGTACTATTTATTGCTCTAATTTTGCTTTTTTATCCTTTTTTGTTCTAAGTTATGCATTGGTCACCACTTATGTACTATTTTTGAATTTGACCCTTTGTGAATGTATTCCTGTGTCAATATGGATTGCTTGACTGATTTACCTTATATAGATTCCTCATTATTAATTATCTATTGTATATATTGTTTAAATGTCAAACATGAATTTGTGTGATTCTCATGCATTATATGGTATGCATATAATATCTAGATCTTCTCACTAGATATAGAAGAGGTAGTTTGATCAACTTATATTTAATCATTTCCCTTAGTACCTCACTTGAATTCTTATTTGATCTTTGAATGCTTTTTGAGTCACTAGTTGTAGAGTTACTTGATTATGATTTCTTATTTTAATATATAGCATTGCTTGCAACCAATTGAATAGTTGAAGATGCATATACATGATTGACACTAGGTTTCCTTTGAGGCCTTTGTATTATAATATGATTTTCCAATATTGTGATCTTTTCATGTAATAGATGATTCTACATTTGTAAATCTAAAATTAACTTGCTCATATTGGTGATTTGATCCCTTAGAGTCTCATAAGTGTAAACCTTAGTTACTTTTGATTTAACATGTAAACACGTATGTTGAAGAGGGTGTGAATAAGCTATAGGTTGAATGTATGCATTAGGAATAACAGTATATGCTACGTCACCTTTTGTAGGGGTGATAGCATGGACCTAGTTAGAGAGAAAGTAGCTATCACCCTCTTAAGGAAGAGGAAGAGAAGGAAAATCTTTCCTATGCATAAGATATGACATTAAAACTTGATAGGTGGTTGTTAGCTTATGTAATTGATCCTCTAATTATTTATCCAAAGAGTTAGATATATCTAGGTAGGAACCATGTATATTAGAAGAAATTCATGTAATTAGAGTTCTAAGTTGTATAGCAATATGATTATAGATAACATTCCACATGAGAGATAGCAAATAAGGGATAGAGAGTATGGAACCGTGCATTAATGCATAAAGAAATTTTACATATGCTATGATATGTCTAATATGTATAGCAAAGTAAATTTGAAAAAAAAATCTATATGAGAGATAGAGAGAAAAGGGTAGAGAGCATGGATTTGTGAAATAATACATAAATATCTTTGACATGAACTATGACATTTCTAATGTGTTTATTGTGATAAGCTCAAAAATTATTCCATATGAGGGAAAGAGAGTATGCAAAAGAAATATTGATATCTTGTGCAAGTTTAGCAATAAATTTTGTAATATCATCTCTTATTATGAAAATTAAGCATGAAACAGAGAGAATGAAACTTTGCACTAGAATATGATAAACTTCATCATTCATGTACATAATAATACCCATTATGTTTTCCTTATTATTAACAATAAATGTAAGAAAATTTTGCAAATAAATGAGCAACATTTTTTCAATTTGATTATGGATGTAAGGTTATATCTCAAGAAGCAAAGTAGGAGCTAGTACATGCAACTAGGGATTTTTCAATAATATTTTTTCAAAATACTATGAATTTTTTAAATTGAAATTGAATTTTTGATTTAAGTATTGAATAAAAAATTCAATAATTTATTCAAAAATTTGAAGTTGATTTTCTGAATTTAATATGTAACTAAAAATTTAGAAAATGATTGGAAAATTAGTGAGAGCTAGTTGATGCAACTAGGGTTTGAAATAAATTTATTTTAAAATTTTGGAGGAATTTTTGAGTTTGATTTTTAATTAAAAATTTAGAAATTAATAGTAAAAATCAGCTAGGAATTTACCCTAGGGTTTCTAGGGTTTATATGTGAAATTCAAAGTAAGTCATGTTCACCAAATATTTTATTATTTTTGCGAAATTAGATGTTTAATTCATAAATAATAAATGGGTCTAAGATCAATAAATTATTAAATAATTTGTAATTATTAAGCCACTAATTTGTGTAAACAAATTGAATTTTTGCCTTTTCTAAAAATAGTAATAAGTGAGAGAAAATATGACTTGGCTTATTTTGGGTTGTTACGACTGAGATAGAGTCTAATACTAGAGAACATGACTAGGAAACTATTAAAAACTAAGATCTAGACTTCATTTTATGATTGGACAACATCATCAAAAATAGGACACCCTATTGTTTGGTGTTATAGTCTTCATCTTGCTGTTGTTGTCCAAATTGTTCACACAATCTAATTTTTCTAAGTTTTATTATTTTTGGGAAATTAGATTTTTAATTCCTAAATAATTAATGGGTCTGAGTAGATAAAATCAGTAAATATTTTTCAATAGATAAGCTACTAATTTATGAAATTTGACTATAGTTAGGGATTTTCTAAAAATAGTACCAAGGGAGAGAAAATCAAACTTATCTGATTTTGTGATGTTTCGACTGAGATAGGGTCTAAAAATCTGTGTAGGCTTAGGATACTATCAAAAATATGAATCTAGAGTTCATTTATTGATTGGATAGGACTGTAAAAAATAGGACACACTGATGTCTAGTGCTATAGTCTTGGTCTTGCTATTATTATCCAAACTACTCATAAAGATCTATTTTTTTTGGGTTTTGTTTGTAATATCTACATGAGTCTATGTACCAAATTTTAGATGCTCATTGTTGATGAAACTCCCTGTAGAGATGATTCTTCATGTGATTATGTATTTTATGCAATTAAATAGAACTTTGGAAAATAGGAATAAGGGGTTAGTTTCTAAAGGATACACTGGATGTACTTCACACCCTATGTGTGGTCATGTTACCTACATACCAATACTTTGAGGAGGGATCAAGCTATATGTAGTTCTCCCATTGAAGTGCTTGGTTCAATAGTGTGATGAAAATGTAAGTAAATGCAAAATTAGGTGTACTTGGAATAAATTGGGGATGGTATAAATGTTTGAATAAGATTAAAATACTATTGGATGGTTATATGCAAATAATAGGGAAGAGTGTTTGAGTAGTCTTTCTTGTATTCTTCCTTCTCTCTTAAAAATGAGTGCCAACCCTTCTAAAAGGACTTTGAATGGCCTTTCATATGGTATTTAATGATCGTGGGTTAAATGAAGTCATGTTAGGCTGACATGAATTAGGATAAGGATCCAAGATAAAATGGCCATTAGAAGATAAAATACACTTGGACAATAGCTCCAGAAATAGGACACACTAAATTTTAGTTTTGTATTCCAAATTTGGTAACTATTGTATAGGGAGCAAGAGACTTGGGGGTATGTATTTTTCATAGAAATAGAAGCCTAAGTTAGTAATGGTTTAATCTAGAAGGCTATAGATGACTGGGAAACTATGAAAATATGCCTATGAGGGTCATGAGAGCAAGAAAGATGGACCTATGGATTGGGTGTCATTAGCCACACTCAAGTTACCAAACTTTGCATTTTATATGAATACAATATCCTAAATGTTTCTCTCAAGTGTGCTTGTTATAGCGGTGATTCAAAACAAAGATTAGAAAGGTCAAGAAATGGAGAGTAAAGGAAAGGATAAACCACATTATATAAATGAAAGACACATGATTTTCCACCAAGAATGGGTCCTTATAGACAATGTGCTATATAAATTCAAACATGAAAACACTTTAAATGGACAATGTTCATTGGTTTGGTGATCTTTTCACCCTCATAAGTGGCCAATATGAATGCTCCTAACCCATATTTGGCTATAATAATGAAAGGACCTAGCCAATTTGGTTCAAATATTCCTTTATTTTCTCACTCTACATTGGTTTTATTCTAATTTTATATTAGTATGAGATCACTAATTTTAACTTCTCTATGTTTATTTATTTTTTTATAGTTGTGAAATATCTAGTTCTTATAGACTTTGAGGTTTTTCAATGCAACTACCTATTTATCATCTAAGATCTCTAGTTATTATAACTAGGCTACTCTAAAATCCTTGTCATAAAGGATATTTTGAAAATAAATGTGCAAGGAAAGAATCTTAAAATCAGTGGGAAACACTACTTCAAATCTAAAAATTAGGGAATGCAAAGTGGATCTTGTGGGGTATGGTCATTGGTACTATATACCTAGAAGGAAGGAAATAATTATAAGTGATAATCTTGGCCAACAGTATTATTTTTTTTGTGAGGATGTTAATAATAGTATTATTATAGGCCTTATCCTTACTATTTACTTATGGAAATTAAAGAGAAGAAAATATCTATTGAATATGATATTGTGTGCAGAGTGTTTTTACATCCTAATTTTTGAATGACTTGCCATTGTAATAAATCAGGTCAAAAGTGTTGAGAATGTGTTCTAAGGTATGCACGGAGTTTTCATTGATTTCAATAAAGTGTCATTGATATAATTATAAGTTTTATTTTATGTTCTTAAGGTTGAGTTCATGAGTCATGTACTTGAAAGACCTAGTGTGAAGGCATAGGCTTGATAGCATAATGAGGTGAGTAGTTTGGTGCTTCTAAAAAGAATATTGGTAGTATGTAAGCATGGTATGAGGTTTTATGACATGAGTATGAGGTTTTGAGAGGATTTAAATAGGTTTCATGATGTTTTTAAGGTGTAAGTTTGGATTATAGGTATAGGCCTAGTGTGCAAAGAGACCTAGTGTGTCCTAATGATGGGTCAAGATTAGTTTACAAGTGATATATCTCATGTGAGATTTTATATAGGTGTGATAGGCTGTTTTAAGAGTTATCATGAATTTTCAAGTCTTGTATTGAATGAAAAATTATAAAAATTTAAGTTAAGGTCTCTCATGTGGTAGAATGAGGTGTTACAGACCTGAGAAGGTTTTTATTGTGCTCACTGACATGTGAAACCTTTGCATGAGGATCCAATAAGTTTATGGTAGTTTGGAAGGGTCATATCTCAAATTTATTAGCATTATTTTCTAGGTTGAGGGCTTAAGATTTATGAATGATAATTAATAGTGGAAGGCAGTCTAAACCCTCCTCAAACACTCATAATGACATGATGGTGAAGATTTTATTTTTGAGTGCTTAGGATGGATGGTTATGGATTTTTTGATGTTTTGATGTTGTATTGGACTCTCTCAGGGTTCCTTAGGTAGGATTATATGTTAAGAAGAATGAGTGGAAGCTATAGGAAATCCCTTATATCTTAGATGTTTAATGTAGCAAGTAGGGTTGACCAAGTCAAAGCATGAAATTTATTGGATTTTGAATATTGAGACTTATATATTATTCCCATGGTGGTTTTTTATCATATTCCAAACTTCAAATTTTCTAAACTGGTCATGAAATGTGACTTATCACTAAAAGGGCCTAGTGATGAAGATAATGAGAAAAATAGGTAGAAGTGGAAATGAGATATGGATATGTTGTCATGGATTAGGAATAGATATAATTGAATAATTTTTTATTAAATACATGTAACACATATCCCTACTGGGTATAATATTTGGATATGCTTATATATAAGCATAAAAGTTCTCTCAAACTGACTTATCTAACATAGTGATGTCTATATATAGTGAAGCCATGAGATTGGTCTCTAAGATAAATATTTATGTTTGAAACTATAATATATTTGTTGAAACATGGTATAATGATTCTGAAGTTTCATATAAACCTATTTTAATTTCATAAAAGTGTTTACATAAGTGTTCTAAGTCATTATTTTTTTGACTATGTTTTGAAAATTTTGACAGTTCTGAGTAGTCATCTAACATAGATGAGAATGAGGTCATTTTCCTAGAGTTGAAGAGTATAATGAAATTTAATTTTTTATATAAGTATAATATGATAATTTTAGTTTATTTTTGTTCATTATAATTTCCTATGATGGTGTGAAAATTTGAAGGTTCTTGACTAAATTTTGAGGCCTGTTTGTAGTTCTAAGTAGCCATATGGAAGTGGTCAATTTGAAGTCTTTTGCCCTATATGTTAAAGAATAATATACATGATGATGAATATAAGGACAAAATATTTTTAAATAATTTATTTTTTTATATGGTTATGTGTCAAATTTGAGTGTATGCTTGAGATATTTAAGGTAGACTTTCTAACAGTGAGAAGGTCTAATTACAAGTAGGCCTAATGGTGTGTTTCAAAGAGTGAAATGAGATAAATGGTGTTGGGAAAATAAGATGACATTATTAAAGGTATAATTTTAGTTTTTATAAGTGTTTTATCCATATATGGAGGCTCAAGATGTTCTAATGTGGTCAAGGTGAAATGTGTGCTTTCAGAAGCCATAATTGCATTAGGTCTCTGATTTAACTATTTTGGGAATATTGGAGTTTTATTCCTAATTTAGTTAAGGTTCTACAAAAATAAATAAATAATATTTAAATAGTTATAGTACTAATTTTTATAATTTATTTGAATTTTTTATCTTTCTAAAAATAGTAATGAAAGAGGACAAAGGCAACTTAGCTTAGAACTAGACTGAAATGGCTAAGACAGAGGCTAAAACCGACTGTGCACAACTTGGACAATGTCATGAACAAGGATATAGATTTAATTTATTGAAAGTATAGGATCACCAAAAATATGACACTTTAGGGTCTAGCACTATATTCTAGGTCCTACTATTGTAATCCAAACTAGTCACAAAGATCTAAGTTTTATGGGTTTTATCTACTATCTTTGTGTAAGCCTCCTTGTTAAATTTTTGATCGTGAATGTTGATGGAGATCCTTGTAGATATGATTCAATATTTAAACCATATACCTTCATTTTTATTTATAAAAAATTAAAATTAGGGGGGTTAGTGTGTGTAAGATGCACTTAACATGTATCCACACCCTTTATCTAGGCACACTACCTACATAAAAATACTCTGAAGAGGGATCAAACCATATGTAGTTCTCCCACTTGATGTGATTTTTGAAAGAGTTTATTAATATTAAAAAATGACAAATTGAGAGTGATTAATGTGTCTAAGGACTAGTGCGAGGGTTTAAATATGTTGGTAGTTGTATGTAGAGAATAGGGAAATTTACCTCAGTGGTTTTACTTGTATTCTTTCCTAATTTTTTAATATTTTCCAACCCCTTATGAATGAAATTTGAATGGGATTTTATATAATATATTATCCATTGGTTAAATGTATTCACACTAGGCTGACACAATGAGGAAGAGAAATCAAAAGGAAATGGTCATCTAGGCTCAAAATATGATTAGACAAGAGCACTAAAAATAGGACACCCTAGGGTCTAGTGCTATAGTCCAACCTTAATATTATTTTCCTATAGACTAATGACTTAGGGGGATGGAACTAGCATGAGAAATGTAACCTAACTGAGCTAGAATCACGTCTCAAAAGTTTATTGATGACTGGGAATAAGTAAAAAGGTGTCTAGAAGGGTCATGAGAGCATAAAAGAGGGACCTATGAGTTGGGTGTCACAATCCACACTTAAGATACCAATTTTGACATTTTATATGACTATATTTCCCCCCCTTTATTTTAATGATATAAAAAAGTGAAATAATAAGATAAAGGAAAAGTAAAAAGCATACCTAAGCTTACCTATAAGGGTGAAGCACATGAAGTTGTGTGATGATGGGTGTGCATAGAGAGAACACATTGTGAGGTGTAAATATGTAAGATAAAAAAAAGAGTACATCAGTTCTTACTAGATATGCCATATCTAAAATAATAACATGTAAAACTAGGTAAGAGAGAGAGAGGAAGAGAAAGGAATGAATACACCTCACTAGGTATGCAAACTGATATAAAAACTATTGTGATGTTGAGTGATGCTAGATGATGCTAAGTATGTGTTATACCAAAAGTAATATCATGAATAGAACTAAGTGTTTAATTCCTCAAGAGTGGCTCAATAAT
This sequence comes from Torreya grandis, assembly GCA_037957365.1. NCBI lineage: Eukaryota > Viridiplantae > Streptophyta > Pinopsida > Cupressales > Taxaceae > Torreya > Torreya grandis. Next base: position 804,601 of record JARHVA010005818.1, on the reverse strand, counting down.
GTAAAGACTATCCCTTTGGCTCCATCATCACCTACTAAGTGAAGTTATGAGATCATGCATGTGTTAATTGATGTTTGAATTATGTGTCCAATCCCTCTAAGTAGGTGGTTCAATAATACAAAGGCTAGCTAGACCTTTGGCTCCATCATTGCCCACTATTTGAATCTATAAACTAATATTAGTATGAATGTTAATTATATGAGATGGCTTCTAAATCCCATTAATGATCTATATTCTGATAATGTGGCATGGATAGCCAAATGTGTACTGGAAACTAGGAAAATCTTGACCACTCTAAAATTTGGATAATAGGATTGTATAAAATCCATTTTAAAATTAGAAACTAGGCTTATATGGAAGCCACTCAAGAATGTGGAGGTTAGGCCTGTATGAAAGCCACTCCAAAATGATGCCAACCACCTAAAAATGGAATAAGGCATGCAATTACTAAGAATGCTTGCATAATATACTGAACTTAGAAAGAAAAGAAGACCAATGTGTCATGCATATTACCCCTAATCATTGGTTTCTGTAACATGGATTCTAATTTAGAAGTTATACCAACTACCCAATTTGAAACTAGAAGTGAGAGCCATCATGGCATACATGATTCCCTCTATATCTAGATTCATTAAGAAAAATTATACTAAAACTATTAAATTTGAATTGATTTGTATTAGCAAAACTATAGTTGAGCTTACCTTTCTACCTATTTTTGAAAAATTTGGGTTTTTTGTTGTTTGGATAGGATCAACAAAAACAAGACACCCTTCTATCCAGTGCCATTGTCCATGTCTAGCACTATTTTCCTTTACTAAATCTGATGACTATTCTATAATTATCACTATTTTCTAGTCTATTTTACTTGGTTTGACCTCTGATTATTGTTCTACATGTTATAAATAGTGATTTTTTGACCAATAAGAGATTTGATCTCTGTGACAAAAACCCTTATTTGTTTCCCTCTCTTATAAGGGTATGAATGAAGACCCTACAATGAATGCCCTCAAAAGGAAGATCCCTAAAAGTGTGTTATGCTATGAAATACATGATATATAAATGATAGTCAAAAAGATATCTCAAGATATAGCATAGTTTGCATTAGAGATTATTATATCAACATGGGTATGCATGGATAGATATAATAATGTAATAGTATGTACAATGTACTGAATTAAAATTAGAAATGTTAGTTGTTAGTTATTAGTTGTCAAGGAGGGATGGAGCATGATGTCCATCATGGCATCCAAGAAATCAAGACAATGCATGATGTGGATCATGGCATTGCAAATAGTGAGAAGCAAACAAGCAAAAAGCACACAAAGCTAGAATCAGGAAGTATAAAAGAGTGGCCAAGGGGCCAAGAAAATAAGGTACATGGGCACATGTCACTCAAAATAGAAAGTAAACATAAAAGGCATGTTTAAATTCCACATACACATATAGTTTGAAAGAAACAAGGTTAACATGAGGGCCACAAACACATAAAAGAGTACAATTAAATTTAATTGGAAAATTTCCTAAGGCACACACAAGAATAGAAGCAAAGGACATTGGCAAATGTCCTAAGGCACATATAAGAGATAGAAAAAGAATTGATAAATGCAATAACATCTAGTTATGCAAATCAAGAAAGGAAGGGATGCAATATATTGGAAATACAATCACATCTAACTAATCAAAACAAGAAGTGAAAGTATGAAAAACATGGAGTACAAGACTTGGTATATTGTAAGAAATACACAAGTGCTATATACTAGTGAGTGTCGATAGATTAATTTGTGTAAGCTAGTAAAAAATGCACATCAACATGATAACTAGTGTGTGGTGTAGGAATGCCATAATCTAGATGGTGTATTCAAGTATAAAAATCCCCTAGTGGGTAAATATATAGATGTATGTCTCGAATGTAGAAGTAGGATGCCCCCTCAATGGGTAAAATGAAGAAATCAAGGATTTGGATGTCACTACACACACTCAAATAAAATCAAGTGAAGCATGGTAGTGTAGATAAATTGATAAAAAATAACATATAATAGAACATGTAAGTCTAACATGGTATTATAAATGTAAATTAGGGATCATACACACAATTGAAATATTTTTGTGTTTTTTATTATTTGAATGTTTTTGTATTTTGAAATTTTGTATTGTTTATGGATTTTTGAATTTTTTACATATTTTTGGATTTTTGATGTATTTGAATGTTTTTGGATTTTTTATGTATTGTTATGTATAATAAATCATAAGAAGACTATGTACAAAAAATACTAAGAAACTATGTACAAGTAAGCAAAAATAAACTATGTACAAGTAATTGAAAGGAAGCTATATACAAGTAATTTTAAAAAATTACGTACAAGTAAGCTAAAAATAAACTATGTAAAATCATATGAATAAATAAATATTTACATAAATGATGTGAAAGACTAGGCTAGAAGGGGTAAAGGGTTCAAGGATGGAGCCTGCTAGGGATGAAGATAGAGGAAGGGATCATGGCCATCATCAAATACCTCAAGATCATCATCATAACTATCATCATATGTTATAGACTTTATATTCATGGTGTCATCCTATAGAAGGTGAAATGAAGTTTGATCTTGTGGTGGAGATGTTGAATCTCCTCTAGGAAATTTATCTCTAGTAGTAGATAGCTTTGGTGGAAGTGGTAAAGTTAGTGCTAGTGGTGAGGTAATCTAAATAGTACCCTAAACCTGTAGTTTGTCCAATCTCTACTATAAAGATATACATGATTTTGTGTCATGGCCTATGATCTTGTAAAAGAGACAAAATGGGAGACCATCTTGCCATGATAAGCTACTAATAGATCTATTTCATAGTGTAGGTAGTGTAATTATTCCATGATCAAGTAACATTTGTATTATAATTTGTGGTTGTTACTATGTTCTACTTTCTTGAATCTAAATGAGCGACTCTATATGCATAGAGGTATCCATGTGAATTGAATGTGATGAGTGATCTATCTATGGATATGAATGTGGAGTATATCTTAAAAGTGTAGTGTGAGATGCTAGGAGTGATGTAGGATGTGTAATGAGATCTCTAGAGTCATCTTAGTACTCTCCTAGGATAATTGGTGTAAATCTCAATCCACACAAATAGTCATCTATGAGTGTGGGTGTCACATCATCATCTGAAGTAGCCTAGGAATCTATATCAACATCATGTATATATGGTAGCTCAAAATTTACCATAAGGGGTAATTATGATATGGGAGTATCATTAATTATAGTAGTAAAAAATGGTAGTATTGTTAGAGTATCTATAACTGATGGAGTAATTATAACTATTAGAGGAGCTATATCTATATAATCAATTGGTACTAATAGAACTACTTTTGATGATTATATAATTGTAATAAGTGTAAGAACCAAGACTGATGGAGTAGCTAGAATGGTTGAAGCTGCTATGACTGGCTGAGTATCTAGAGCTAAGGACACTATTGTAAGTGGAGGAGTGTGAGATGTGCTAGTCTCTCCCACCTCATATGTATGTATTTGATCAAGATAAATGTGATGATGTGGTGATTGGACTAAGATGAAAAGTGTCCCATCTGGATAAATAGTTGAAGATGACTCTTTAATTATATAATATCTAAATGGTTGATTATCTACTGGGCATGTGTATAGGTATCCTTCATGGAGACACTTAACACATTGATGAAGAGTATAAGAAACTACCCCCATAGCATGTATCTAAGGTCATCTAAGTAAAATATTATAATAAAGAGGACCTAGCATGACCTAAAACTATGTAGAGAGGATTTTTGGCCCTACCATGATATTCAAAGTAATGGTGCCTAATGTCTATCATGGTATATCATTAAACCCTCTAATATTATGATATGATTTTTTCATGAATGTCATATCTACACCCATAGTTTATAAGAATGTAATATTACATATATTAATTCTGAAACCACTATCAACTAGAACTCTCTTAACTACACTAGTTTTGACTTGAGCTTGTATGAATAGTGGTAAATTTTGATCAATAACTATCTAAGATGGCATATCCTCATGATCAAAATAGATAGCTTATTCTATATTTTTTAATTTGTTGACCACTGATGCAAAATAAGAAGTCTCTGAATCAATGGGCATAGAAGTCTGAGTGAGTGTCTGCTAAATAATGTCCTTAAACACATTAGATTTTTGAAGTAGTTTTAACATGTAAATCTTAGCTAGTGTGCTTCTTAACAAATCAAAAATATCATATGCCTTGTGTGGATATACCTATGTGGGTGGGTTGGGCCTAGGATGGGATGGAATAGGAGGGTGGTGGGGCTCCTAACTAGGTGGAAGAGGCATGGTAGCATGTTGAGAAATATCTCTAACTACATTATCTACTAGTTGTATAGGACTAGTGGTAGTTACAAGAGGAGAGCATAGATAATCAATAGGTCAAGGTGGTGGACGGACAAAGGGTGTTAACTAGTCTCTCTAAAAATGGGTAATGACTTGGGGAAGATTAAAATGGACCATGAAACATAACTCAGGATGGGATAGAGGCTTCAAGGGAGGTGAGGCAAGTGGTAGCTTAACATCTTTAGCACTAAAATTCTTAATATCATCCCATATGATAAAAAGTAAGCATGAAATGCAAAGAATGAAGCTTTATATTAACATATGGTAAACTTCATCGTTCATGTACATGATAGGATCGAGTATGATCTCCTTATTATTTATAATAAATACAATAAATATGTGTAAATAAGTGAGATCCATTTTTTTATATGAAATCTAATTATAGATGTAAGGTGATACTTCAAAAGTAATGGGACCTAGTATATGCTACTAGGGTTTTGAAAAATGATATTTAAAAAAAAGTTACTATGAAATTTTAAAAATTAATGTGAATTATTGATTGATTTTTTTTAAAATTACTATATAATTTTAAAAGTTAATGTGAATTTCTAATTTAAATATGTAAGTTAAAAGTTAAAAAAATGTTGGAAAAATCTTATTTAAATAGATCTAATAAATTTAACTAGGGTTTTAAAGAAAAAGTTTTTTATTTTTAATTTACTATGGAATTTTTAAAATTAATGTGGATTTTTTATTTAAATATGTAGGTAAAAAATCATAAAAATATTGGAAATTTTAGGAAGGAATTTTCCCTAGGGTTTTTATGTGCAAAAGAAGTAAGTTGGGTTCACCAAATGATTTAACTATTTCAGGAATACTAGAGTTTTATTCCAAATTTAGTTAAGGGTCTGGAAGAATAAATCAGTAAATAATATTGTAATAATTATATTATTGATTTGTATAATTTATTTGACTTTCATAGCTTTCTAAAAATAGTAATAAAAGATGAGAAATGTAATTTAGCTTTAAACTAGACTAAGACAACTAAGATAGAGGTTGAAATTGGTTGTGTAATACTAGGACTATGTCATTAACCAAGATCTAGCTTTTATTTGATGAAAGGATAGGGGTGGAAAAATTAAGACACTTCGGGGTCTAGTGTAATAGTCTAGGTCTTGATGTTATTATATAAACTAGTCATAGAGATATGCATTTTTTGGGTTTTGTCAACTATCCCCATATGCGCCTACCTATAAATTTTTTTATCTTTAATGTTAATAGACATACTTGTAGATATGATTCAATATTTAAACCCTAGACATTCATTATGCTTGATAAAACTTGAGAAAGGGGGGTTAGTGTGTGTAAGATGTACTGAACGTGTATCTGCACCCCTTGTGTGGGCATGCTACCACATACTAATACTATTAAGAAGGATCAAGCCATATGTAGATCTCCCACTTGAAATTCTTTATGTAATAGTTTTATGTAGATGAAAAATTTCCAAACTAAGAGTGTTTGAGGTGGATAGGGATTGGTGTGAGGGTTTAAATATGTTGGTATTTATATTTGATGGTTATATACAAATAATAGGGAAATATACCTTAGTGGTTTTTATTGTATTCTTGCTTTATTTTTTAATATTTCCCAACCCCTTCTAAATGAACTTTGAATGGGTTTTTATAGATATATATTGGTCATGGGTTAAATGTATTTGCACTAGGCTGACACAATGAGGAAGAGGAATCAAAAATAAATAGTCATTTGTGATCAAAATGTGATTGGATAGGATCATTCAAAATGGGACACCCTAGGGTCCAACACTATAGTCTAACCCAAATGCTCTTGTTCTATAGGCTTGGAACTTGGGGGGATGGAACTTGCATAGGAAATGCAGGCTGGTTAAGCTAGAATAAAGTCTATAGATGATTGGGAATAAGAAAAAATGTGTCCAAAAGGGTCATGAGAGTATGTAATATGGAATTATGGGTTGATTGTCACAAGATAGACTTGAATTACCAATTTTGACTTTTTATATGACTATAGTCTCCTTCAAGCATAATGGTTGTTTTGGTCCTTATGAATGGTGATTGACTTGTGTAGTGGTTTTTTCTATTATGAAATGTGTTGGTTGATATATTAAAGTGGTGATCAATGTATGGAGAGGTTTATTTCTAACTAAGGTATGTGAAATCAAGAGTCAATTATAAGAATAAGGTCTAATAGGCCTAATTTGACTAGTTAGAATATTGAGGAAACGAAAGAATGAATTAGAAGTTTGGAAAATAGGTAGAGGGATTTAATATTATTATAGAGGTGTTTTTAATATGTAATAAAGTTATAATAGTGATTCTACAGATGATGAACTAGGTCATTTGACCTAAATCTGTCAAGAAGAGGGCTAGTTGAGGAAGAAGCCTAATGGGTTGTTTAAGATAGATAGAAGAGTGTTAATAGAAAAATAATGTGATCATCATTAGTTAAGTGATAAAAAGGTGTCCAAATGTGATCATAGGTTCTAAGTGGATAATTTTTTTTGATTTACCTAGGGGTTTAGTGCCTCCTTGTATGTTGGCACTTACTAAAGGCTTAATTGAGTTGGTGCTTGACTAGAGAGGGGTTGGTGATCCTTGTGGGGTTGGTTCCTTACTAAATATTGATTCATTTCTTATATAACTATAGTCCAAGATTTTTTATAGTGGGTTTTATTCCCCATGAGGTTTTTTGACATATATTTTGTGTTCATATGTTGTATGCTTATGTGGATGCTTGTTTATACATTGGTTGATGTATGTGTTTGAATGAATGCTTCATGAATTATAAGTGAAACTAAATGATTTTTTTGAGGGCACTAATTCACCCCCCATATTAGTGTATATGCTTAAAAAATTTGGTATTATAGTAGGTTACATGTGTAGGCCTAATTTCCTAAGGGAGATCTTTGAAGTATGGGTATGGATTATGATAATGAAAGTGTTTATTATGACTGCATTGAAGATATATCTAGAGTTAATGAAATATTTTGTAAATGTTTTCCAAAAGACAATAATCATATGGAAGAATTCACCCAACTTAGAATTAAATTAAAGTGTTTAGAGGCACAAGTAAATCAAGATATAATCAAGATGAAGACATATCATAAATTTGAGGAGAGTACTAGAAAGCTTACTAATATTTTGAATATTCAAAGGTCCTCTCATGATAAGAAAAATCTTGGTTTCAAAGGAGGAAAAAAGAAATTCAAGGAGAGTTATTTTACAAAATTTAATGATTATGAAGGAGTGATAATGTTGGTAGAATAAAGACCTATGAAGAAGTAGTCAAGTTTGAATTCAATCATCAACAATCTAATAAGGGTTTTGTTCCATCAAAGGATATCAAAGGTAGTGGTATATCATCTAATGATCATAAAAAGACAAATGAGGTTAGAAAGTCAAAGTAAGGGGATTATTTCAATGGTTATTATTTTTAATTTTGTCTATTTAGACATAGATCTATAGATTGTAGATGGACAAGTAGAATCATATGTTATAAATGCAACCAAAGAGGACATATTGTAAGAGATTATAATATAAGACCTATGAGGAAGACCAGTCAAGTTAAGAATATATGTAGTCATGGTAATAAATAATGAATTAAGAAAGTAAACCCTATGGGTAAGATGAAGGAGAAACAAGAATTTTTAGGAGAAGAATCTATGATAGCTCAAACTACCTATCATACTCAGAATGAAGATTTGAAGTGATACATAGATAGTGGATATTCAAGTAACATGACATGAGATAAGAAAAAATTCATCACTTTGAAGAATAATTCAATAGGATCAGTGAGATTTAGAGATAACACATCTACTAATATATTTGGAAAAGGTGCATTAGGATTGGATAATGTGAAGACCAAGATAGAAAATGTATTGTGTGTGTATGGATTGAAACACAACTTGTTGAGTGTAAGTCAAATATGCACCTAAGGACATTCCTTAAATTTTCATGATAAAGGATGTGAGATAAGGAGATCACAATGATGTAAGTTGATTTCCAAAGCCAAGATAATTGATAATAATGTATATGTATTGAATCAAATCACAAAATAGAATTGCTTCATGATAAAGGAATATGAAATTTGGCTATGGAATATGAGGTTATGTCATCTTAACTTTGACAATCTAATCAAAATTAGTTCCAAGAGGTCTATGAAGAACATTCACAAAAATTATAAGGCTATAGATTCTCTTTGCAAGGCATGTCTAAATTTTAAGCAAACTAGGAGAAGATTCAAGACTAAAAAATAATCTACTACTAGACCTTTAGAACTAATTCATATTGATTGATGTGGTCCTCTAAGGATTCAAAGCATTAAAGATGATAGCTACTTCATTTTTATTATATATGACTTAACATAAGAATGACTTGGGTAGAATTCTTGAAAGATAATTTAGAAGCTCTAGGTAAGCTCAAAACTTTCAAAGCTTTTATTGAAAATTAAATAAATGTGAAGATCAAGTGTCTTAGGTATAACAAAGGAGGAGATTTTTGGTCAAATGAGTTTGATGAGTTTTGTGAGGTCAATGGATAATAAGACAAATCTCAACTAATAGAACACCTTAGTAGAATGGGGTATTTAAAAGAAAGAACAAAATAGGTAAATAAATGGTAAGAATAATGTTGAATGAGTCAAATTTGTTTGATATCTACTGGAGCCTAGTTGTGGGTACTACAATTTACACTCTGAATAGAGGATAGATTAGGTTCAATGGTGATAAGACTCCATATTAATTTTGGAATGGTAAACTTGTTTACATTGAACATTTCAAGGTATTTGGAAGTGAGTGTTATATCATAAGAGATGAGGAGGACCTAGGAAAGTTTGACTCAAGGTTTGATGAAGGTATTTTTTTGGGATATTCATTAGTTAGTGTTGTCTATAGATGCTACAACAAGAGTTTACAAAAGCTAGTAGATATCACAAATGTGAATATTGATGAGATAAAAAAATCATATTTTTAGTCAAGTAATAATGAATAATCAATAGATATAGATGAGGATGAAGAAGAAATTAAGGATAAATAAGAATCAGAAGGTCCTTCTAGGTAGATGTAAAGGATCATCTTAAATTTGAGATCATTGGAAATAAGAATGTAGGTATAAAAATATGAAGAAAAATGGTGAGTAATGTTAATCAAGAAAATACTGCATTATTATCTAGATTTGAACCTAAAATCTATGTAGAATCAAGTAAAGATAGGTTTTAGATAGATTCCATGAATGAGGAGTTAAATCAAATTGATAATAATGAGACTTGGGAGTTATTACCTAGGCCTAAAGACAAAAATATCATTGGTACAAAGTGGGTGTTCAGAAACAAGTTGAATGAGAATGGAGAAGTCACTCAAACAATGTTGGACTTGTATGAAAGGGATATTCTCAAGTATAAGGACTAGAATTTGAAGAAACATTTTCTCTAGCATCAAGGTTAGAGGCTATTAGACTATTTATTACGTATGCATGTTTTAAAGGATTTAAAGTATACCAAATGGATGTCAAGTTAGCTTTCCTAAATGGGAACTTGGAGGAAAAAGTGTAAATTACCAAACCTAAGGGTTTATTATTTAATGATAACAATGAATATGATTTTAAGTTTAAGAATGATCTTTATGGTCTAAAAAAAACCCCTAGAGCTTGGTATGCTAGACTAGACAAGTATCTTTGGAACAAGATTTCAAGAGAGGAGTTACAGATAGTAACTTATATATCAAGATTAAAAATTATCATCAGTTGATAGTGGTGGTCTATGTGTATGATATCATCTTTGGTGGAAATAGTGAGAACATGACCAAGGCCTTTGCAGAGGTGATGAAGTCAAAATTTGAAATGTTTATGCTTGGAGAACTATCCTTTTTTCTTGGGCTTCAAATCAGTCAATGTGAAAAATCTATATTTATTTCATAAGTCAAGTATATAAAAGATATTTTAAATAAGTTTTAAATGAAATATTTAAAGGTTGTAAAAAAATCTATGGTTACAAGATGTAAGCTAAGGAGGATGAATATTCAAGAGTCAATTAGATTAAATATAGATCAATGATTTGGAGTTTGCTATATAATATTGCCTTTATACTTGACATCATGAAAGAAATAGGTATTGTGGGAATATTTCAAGACTACCCTAATGAATTTTATCTAAAATAATTAAAAATTATACTTAGGTATCTAAATTTAATTATAGAGTATGGATTGTGGTACCTAAGGAATAATAAGTTTGATCTAGTAGCTTATACAAATGTAGATTGGGCTGGGAGTATAGATGATAAAAAGAATATTAGTGGAAGATCCTTATTCTTAGGTGAGGGTATAGTTTCATGGATAAGTAATAAGCAACCATTAGTGGCTTTGTCTACTTATGAGGTTGACTACATTGTAGTAGCTTCATGTTGCACTCAAGTGTTGTGGATGAGATCAACCTTAAATGACTACAAAGTGGAGTTTGATGTTTCTATTCCTATTTTTTTGTGATAATACTAGTGATATAATCATTTAAAATAATCCTATCATGCATTAAATTACCAAGAACATTACTATCAAGTATCATTTCTTAATAAACTAGGTAAGTAAACAATGTATTAAGCTTGAATTTGTGTCTACCAAGGAGTAGATTACATATATCTTGAATAAGCCTCTTATAAAGGCTAATTTTAAACATCTAAGACATTAATTTGGTGTGATTAATACTCCTAGTAGTCACTAATAATTTAAATTTCTTAGGGGGAGATAATAAAGAGGTACATTAGCTCCAAGAGTAGGAAAGAAGTGCACATGTTGTGAGGTCAAAGGGGTAGTCATATCAATTTGTCAAGAAGAAGAAGATGTCTAATGTATGAATTGAGATAGGGTGAGATTGTTGATATGATCTTTTATTCTTGTTTATTTCTTTTTGTCATAGGTAATGATTTGTCATTAATGTTAAATTGGGAGACTGATCTATATGGGGGAGATGTATCCCAATGAAAGAATCTTCATTGAATGGTTGCCATTAATGAAAAAGGGGGAGATTGTCAAGAATATTTTCTAAGATATGCATAGAGTTTTAATTTATGTCATGAAAGTTTCATTGATGTCATTCTAAGTTATCTTTTATGTTATTGAGGTTAAGTTCATGAGTCATGTACTTGAGAGACTTAGTGTGAAGGTATAGGCTTGGTAGCATGATGAGGTGAGTAGTATGATTCTTTTCAGAAGAAAAATGGTAGTATGTGATAATTTTATGAGGTTTTATTACATGATTATGAGGTTTTTAGAGTAGTAAAAGAGGTTTCAAGGAGTGCTCAATGTCTAAGTATGGCTCACAGGTATATGCCTAGTGTGTAAATAGATCTAATGTATTTTAATGAGGGGTTAAGATTATTTTCCAAGGTGTTAAATCTCATGTGATATTTTACATATGTGTGATAGGTTTTTTCAAGAGTTATGAATTTTTAGGTCTTGTATTGAAGGAAAAAGTATAAAAAGTGAAGTTAAGGTCTTTCATGTGCTAAAATGGGGTGTTACAGATTTGAGAAGGTTATTATTATTATTTTTGACATGTGAAACATTTGAATAAGGATATAAGAAGTTAATGGTATTTGGTAAATGGTCCTATCTCAAATTTTCTAGCATTAGTTTCTAGGTTGAGGTCCTAATCTTTATGAACAATTATTAAGAATGGAAGGCAGTCTAGACCCTCCTAAAACCCTCATAGTGACCTAATGGTGAAGTTTTTATTTTTGAGTTCTTAGGATTGATGGTTATGGCTTGTGTGATGTTTTGATTTTTTATTGGAATCTCTCAGGGTTCTCCAAGTAGGATTGTATGTTTAGAAGAATGAGTGGAAGCTATAGGAAATCCCTTGTTTCTTAGATATTTAATGTAACAGGTAGGTTTTACTAGGTAAAAACATAAAAATTAATAGAGGTTAAATATTTATACCTAAATATTATTACCATGGTGGTTTATAATCATATTATAGACTTAAAATACATTAAACTAGTCATGGAAGTTGACCTATCACTAAAAAGGCCTAGTGAGGAAGATAGTGAGAAAAATAGGCATAAGTGGGAATGATATTAGGGATTTTTTTCCATGGATTAGGTATTTATATAATTATATAATTTTTTTATTAAATAAATTTCAAACATATCCCAATTGGATAAAATATTTGGAGATGCTTATATATAAGTAGAAAAGTGCTCTCAAATTGACTTGTCTAACATAATGAGGTCTGTGTATAGTGAAGCCATGAGATTGGTTAGTAAGACCAATATTAATTTTTTATCCTATAATATATTTTTAAAAATATGTTATGATTATTATTAAGTATCATATAAACCAAATTCAAGTTCATAAAAGCGTTCACATAGGTGTTCTAAGTCATTATTTTCTTGACTATGTTTTGAAATATTTGATAGTTTTAGGTAGTCATCTAGAAAATATGAGAATGAGGTGATTTGAATAGATTTTAAGAGTATAATTCAATTTAATTTCTTATATAGGTCTCATAGGATCATTTTAATTTATTTTTATTCATGATAATTTCCTATGATGTTGTGAAAAGTTAAAGGTTTTTGACTAGTTTTTTTAGGCTTGTTTGCAGTTCTGAGTGAGCATATGAAAGTGGTTAGTTTGAGGTCTTTTGCCCTTTATGGTGAATTATAATGTAAATGGTGATTAATATGAGGAAATAATATTTTAAATAATTTATATTTTTATATGTTTATGTGACAAAGTTGAGTGTATGATTTAGATATTCAAAGTAGACTTTTTGGCAGTAAGAAGGTCTAATTGTGAGTAGGCCTAATGGTGTGGTTCAAAGAGTGAAATGAGATAAATCACATTTTGTACCTAAGGTGATATTATAAATTTTATAATTTTATAATTTTTATTTTTTTAATTTATTTAATTAGGCTCAAGATTTTCCAAGGTGGTCAAGGTGAAACATGTACTCTGAGAAGGCTTAATTACATTAGGTCTCCTTTAGGCCTAATGGTTGTTTTGTTCATTATGAGTGGTGATAGACCTATGTATTGGTTTTTAATCCTATGAAACATGTGTTTTGATATATTCTATGGGATATCCAATTATGGAGAGTTTTCTTTTAGACCAAGGTATGTGAAATCAAGATTCAAGTATAAGAAGAAGGTCTAATAGGCCTAGTTTAACTAGCTAGAATATTAAGGGAATGAACAAATGAAATAAAAGTTTTGAAACTAGGTAGATGTATTTAATAAAATAAGATGCATGTTTTTAATATTTAATTATGTTATAATAGTGATTATATATATGATGAGAAAGTTAATATGACCTAAATATGTTAAGAAGAGGATTAATTGAGCAAAGAGGCCTAATAGGTTGTTTAAGAGAGATAGAAGAGTGTTAAAATAAAAATAAGGTTATAATCATTATTTGAGTGAGAAAAATGTGTCCAAAGGTGATCATAAGATCCAATTTTTTTATTTGGTGTTGAGTTACCTAGGGGTTTGGTGCCTCCTTTCATGTTGGTGCTTGCTAAAGGCCTAGTTGAGTTGGTGATTAAATAGTGAGGGGTTAGTGCTCATTATGGGGTTGGTGCCTCACTAAATCTGGATTAATTACTTATATGACTATATTCCAAGTTGTGTTTTAGTGTTTTTTATCCCCCATGAGGTTTTCCCACATATCTCTTGTGTTCATATGTTATATGCTTATGTGGATTATTATTTATACATTGGTTAATGTATGTGTTTGAATGATTTATTCATGAATGATAATTTAAATTGAATGATTATTTTGAGAGAGTTGATTCACCCCCTCTCTATTATTTTTATTCCAATAGAAATAGATGTTTTAATATTAAATTATTTAATTGAGGATGAATTTGTAAATTTTCTTCCCATTTATATATGTGAGGGGAATAGATTCAAACCATAGTAAAATACTAAGTGTCAGTGAGGATGTGTTTGTGTCCATATAAAGAAGTGGGGTTTATATTCCCAATAAGATCAAGTACCCATGTAGATAATGACCAAGGTGTAGTAATTAGATACAAGGGTAGTGAAGGCACACAAATGATATTCACAAGTTTTTGAAAATGTACACACTATTTGAAATATACACACACATATCCATTATGGGCCAATAATATACAATAGGTAGGATTTTATTAGCTAGGACCATCCTACTAGTGTGATCCCATAGACCCATTCATAGACTTCCTTAATCTCTAATTGAGACTATATTGAAGGTGAAAAATGAAGTAAAATACATTTTCTCTTCAAGTCACCCCTCTAATAGGTGTTGAACTCATAAAGACCACATAAAAATTTGTGCACTTACATAATGTTGAGTTCCCTAAAAAACAAATCTACATGTAGATGTTCCTATCTACACCCAAACACAAAAATTTAGTATAGTTCACATGTAAACCATGTGTTTACTTTCACATATGAGGATTTTATAATTCAAACCTTAGTTAAATATGATTCATCATCCCAACATGGTGTATAAGTTAGAGCATGCAGTTCTCCTTGAATTTAAGTAGTGAAAGAGGGAAATTCATAGGGAACAATTCTAAATTATGAAAAATGTGCTTTAGATATTCTGTTTCTTATGAACTCTTAATCAAAGACCTCCCCATGACTAAATGGTGAAATCCCATGCTAGGTCATAGATATTCACACCTGTACCCTTATAAAATATAGACTATGATCTAGACTATACACCATACCCTTTATAGACTAGTGCATGTTTTAAATGAGTTTAAAAATTTATGAAGGCCACCAAAATATATTAAGCACAAAGGGGATAAATATGTTATGTTTTTAATTAAAGATGAACATATGTGCCCTTCATAAGCTCATAACCACACTACATAGCTAGGATGTAGATTCAAATACACAAGTATGTGTCTCAAGTATACATTTAATTTAACACCATATTATAGGGGTTTATCACAATAAAATGATGAATTCTTGTGCCTAAGCACAAATAATTTCACCTATGACTTTATTATTCATAGGTAGAAGTCTAAGTCACATTCCATCTCTTATGCAGACTTGTAAATCTTGAAGGACTCCCATATGCACCTTTGTGTAGTGTGTGTCCATATGAAAGACATGCACATCATGAACTATGCACATTTAAAAAAAATAAATTCATGCATTCCCATATACATAAAACATAATATGAATAGTTTAGTGTGCACATAGTCCCCAAGATAATAGGTGCAAAAAAAGTTAGGGCCTAATGAATTTATAAATAAGATCACCCTTAGTGAATTTTAATATCTAACATCCTTACTACTTAGTTAACTCTCTTAAAAATATTGAATGTTTACCCTTTACACAGAATGTGTGTATAAATAGAAACACAACTGATCTATTAATTAGTCTTAGATCAAAGAAGATAAATCATACTTACACTTCTAATTATTAATACATTATATATTAGGGTCATGACCAATATCGATCCATTATAAATAACCAAGGTATATCATACCATAATAAAATCACTGTAGTGGGTTACAAAGCCTCTAGACAAGCAACATCATGGAACAACCCTAGCTAGGTCATATGTTTTCATATTCAAAAATTAAATGAGAAGTAAAGTAAATTCTAATGCAGTTCTCACCAAAATCTTGTGGCACAAAATTGGGGTTAGTAAACATAAAAGTAAATATGCATAGGATAATCCTAATTAAGCTATGTATATGTAAAACCCTAATGCATGGAGAGAGAAATATATTTAAAATCAATTACTTATGTTACTTCTATCTACTAAAATAGAGGAGTAAAGTTAGAGATAGTTACTATGAAGATGAACCCATCAAGATTCAATCTCTCCCTTGGCCAAAGGTGATTCATAATAAGTTATGGTTTGTAAGAATCACTAAAAAAGGCCAAATCATCCAAGACTTTTCCAAAAGACAAGATTCTTATCCAAGTGTAAACCCTAAGCTATAAATCCTCAAGTAGAATTGTAGAAGAGTATATTATAAATAAGTGCAAATGAATAATTAACTCTTGTTTTCTTTAATAAATGGTGAAATGAATGTGTATATATAGTTAAATCTAACCCTGAACCTTTATGAAAGTTTAGCTGATAGGGTCAAGCCAATCAAATTTATATCATTATTTATAAAATCAAGTTAGGTCTTAGTTTAGGTTGGCCAAGGTCTGACCTAGACCATAAATATGTTTTATGAATTAGAGTACAGGCTTGATGGGGTCGACAATGTAATCTAAACCATTAGAAAGGGTTTAAGGCTTAGGGAGGGGATAATGAAGGTATAAAATATCCAAATTAGGTTTAAATAGATAATAAAATGCTTAAGGAAGTGATTAGGATCAGGGTAAATTGATATCAAGTGATGGTATAAGGGAAAACAATCTTATGAAGTACCAATGGTCTACCCACCCCTTTCCCAATATACCCTTTAAGTCATGAACTTAAAAAGAATAAGACTCGGTGAGTTCCTAAAAGAGAGAAAGCATTAGTAATTGATAAAATTTGAAAATATCATGTGTATACATATGCCACAATCGAAACTCATCATGTGTCACTCAAGTGTAAAAGGGGATGGTGCTTTGAGAAAATAACATAGCAACATAAAACCTTGAAGTTAAATAAATTGTAATATTTTTAAAAATAACTAAAAGTAAATGACCTAAAGGGAAATAACTAAAAATAAAATTAGTGTATGCGTACCTTGAATTACCTTTATCATTGTATGGTTGTTTTGTTTTTTATAGTTTTGATTGTGTAGGGCATAGAGACTACTTTGGATAAACCCAAGGATACAAAACTAAAGAGCCAAAAAAGTGTAAGAAAGACAAGATAATTGGTACAGTGTAAATGATACATACTTGGAAGTTTGGTAAGATGGGGTGATAAATGCTTAGTTAAGAATAAATGACCAAGTCAAAATTTGGAGTAAATTGGGTAACAGAAAATCCAAGTCTACTAAAAATCAAATAACTCAAACAGGTAAACCTTAAGGAAGAAAGGAAAACTCACCAAGTCAAACCAAGGATACATGTTAAAAATGGAAATCAAATATCAATAGAAAATTATTAATAATCCTTACTAAAACAAATATGGATAAGAAAATGGTAAAATAACATTGATGAGTAAGCATCAACAATCGTTACTCAATCATAAATGAAAAAAGTAATGTAGGAAAGGGAAAACAACATTGGTGAGTGAGAATTAACAAGACAACCTCACTCAATAATGGAAAAAATAACATGAAAGTATAAATGGACTCAAGTTTATGTAAAAAAATAAGGTAAAACAATGTAAAATGGTAAAAGAAAGCAAAGAAAGTCTATAAATGTAAAGCTATGGTGTAAAGAAAATAATCCATAGTTACTAGAGCATGTTATTTTATTCTAAGTTAGATAAAGTTGAAACAATGTAGCACTATCATGTTTTGAAGAGATGAAAATGAAATATAAAAAAAATGGGAAAACAAATTTAGAATCACACTTTCCTTTCAAGGTGAAATGAAATGGGTGGAGGGGAAAATTATGGAAAAATAAAGGTAGAGAAACACTTTATCAAAGTTAAAACACTCAAATTAGGTTTGTCAAAACAAGAGGAATTTTAACATTAAGAACTCTAATGAAACTCTAGCTACACAAATCTTAGGTCAATAAATGAAGTATGAATAACATACCTTAAAGGCTAAATACATGAAAATTAGAATTGACCTACCTTCCCATAATGTGTTCTCCATTCCTCAGGACCCTTTACAGAGTCATCAATCTACTATGAAGATTAGGTACTTGTTGACGCAAAAGATTGCACCTTTGGTAGGAGGCCGAGCTCTTGACTTCTTCACACAACTATGGAAACTCCCCTCTCACATGTGGGACTGGTGAAGCTGGAGGGGAGAGTCTCTAGATAAGGGCTAGCTCCCTTTGATGCATCATATTCACTCCAACAAGTGCTAACACACACACACACACACACACACACACACACACACACACACACACACACACACACACACACACACACACACACACACACACACACACACACACACACACACACACACATATTGGGGGGCGGGATGAAAAGGGAGAAAGATGTAGAAAAACAAACTACTCTAAAGAGGTGATGCAACAAAATAAGTTGGCCTTCTCACATCCACACTTTAAATCAGACATACACATACATACACTTCAGACTTGGTAGATGGACTAGACTGCAAGAACTTGACAGGGAGGCTTTAATGAAAATACAAAAAAGAGAGATTCACCAAAGGTGTTGTGAAATACACACTGTAAGATAAGTTCTTATATTTCTTCACTCCCAAATAGAACTCTGCTTGATAGCTGCAGAAATGGTACCTTATAGACAATAGATATGTTGGTGTTGAATCTGTGAAAGCATCAAGAAACAATGACTAAACACAAATTAACACTCAAAACATACACATAAATATCTATCCAAGATAGAGGTAAAAATGCATTTATTGATTCAGATGAAATTTTTCCAGGGCTATGCCTTACAAATGTGGAATATGATTTCTCAAATGACATGTCTTCAATATATAGGAGAAGAAAGGAGGCCTTTTTGGCACCCCTTTTTACAACTGGCCTATTTGCGTCCCCTCATTAGGAATAGCAGGCTACCTAAAAAGTAAATGTTGTGTCACCCCTGGCTTTGACTTTAGGCACCTTTTTTGACATGGCCGCACTACTTCCTCATTAACTGAGGCTACTTCTTGAAGGCGCCTATGCAGCTTGTTTGCTCATAAATATGAAATGAAGAAAAAAAGGTCGCACAGTTGGCCGTTTGCATCCTCTAATTGCAATTTGTAGACACTATTTCACCTACTGGAGTAAATTCTTGAATCGATGCTTCCCTTCACCACTTAGACAACCTATTTACTCCATGTTTGGCACTTTGTCTTTTCCCTATTTTGTCTCTTTTGGCTCCTTCGGCCCTCAGGGATGATCTTCTAGTAGGTCACTACATTTATGGGATTCCTTTCATGGTTAGCGCTCCTTTGGTTTGAAATCAAACAGCTATTTCATTGTGTTAATTTTGACATTCATACAGCCGTCATCGCTTTGAAAACCAATGGCTAATTTGCTTCCTTAAATTTGACAACTTCTAGGACATCACCGCTTTGGAAATTTGTCATCAAGTCCCTCGTTGGCTTCTCTATGGGCTTTGTCTTACTCGGCCTTCTCTGTGGGTCTTTTTTCTTGAAGTCCCTTCTTAGCACCTTCCTAAAGGGAAGGTTCCCCTTTGGCCCTTGAAAGTACCCCTTTATTTTGGCTGAGAGTCCCCTGCAAGGGCACTTGCCCTTCGGGGTCCTTCAGCGGGTCGCTATGCTCCTCCAGGTTGCTTCTCGGGTTCTCGTGGACTTTTGTCTACAGACATTTTCCCAGAGAATTTTGTCTGTGGACATTTCCCATAGACATTTTGTCTGTAGATGTTTTCCCTGGCCTTTGCTTCAAACTGCGGCCTGAATTCCTTTAGACTTTTTTTCTGAAGGAATTTCTTTGGACAAAAAGTTTGAAGGAATTCAAGACTTTGCCTTTGAAAAATTCAAAAAGTTAGAATGTTCCTTTGAAGTGTTCCATTGAAGTGTTCCATGCCCTTCACAAGGGCTTTTGGACTTGAGCTACCCCTTCACCCTTTGGGCATACCCTTGAACCAAGCCATTGAACCAAAATGGTTCAATGGTTCAAGTGGTTCAATCATTGCATGCCAATGCCAAGTGAACCAAAGCCAATGGATTTGAAGCTGCTAAACCATCTAGTTGAACCAAATGATTAGACCAAAAGTGGTTCAATGGTTTAATGGTTCAATGCTGTTGAATTGAGATGTTTAAACTGAGTGATGAACTTTTGTTGAACTAAAGGTCACTGAACCATTTAAACTATGCCAATTGAAAACCGTATTGAATTTAGCTAATTGAACCAAAGCCAAAGAACTTGAAGCTCAAACCAAGCACCTGTTGGGAAAAAAATTTGGTCAATAAATTGGTGACTCCTAGGGGAAGCATGCCTGCTATGATTAGAGACTAGTTGCCTTGTAGTCCAATGGGCCCAGAGTCAAATGGTAACTTAAAAGCCAACAATAGCTCTGATAAATCTTAGAACCAAAAACACAGATTTACCTCCAAGGAAATGAAAACACACACAAGACTAAGAAAACTACTACTTGTGTAATAACAATTAGGGAAATCAGGAAATAAAATAAGGGAAAATATATATAGATGAAAGGAGACTCAGTGGCAGTGCTTCAGATGTATCCCATTAATTGGGATATTCAGTTCTTCACCATCCAAATTGGAGAGTTGGAATGCATTATGCTACTTGCACTGAGTGATTATGTATAGGCCACTCCATAGGGTGTCAAATTTTACATGCTTTCCAGGCTTAGCTCGGTCTTCATCCCATTTCAAGACAATGTCTCCTTCAATGAAATATTTTGATGAAGATTTCTTGTCAAAGTGTCTCTTTGTTTGCTATTGGAAACTAGTCATAGAAGCCATAGCTTGGTCCCTTATCTCTTAGAGCTCCATCAGCTCGTACAACCTGACCTCCATGCTACTTCCTTCTTCTAATTGTAGCTATCGAGTGAGGTCCAATGCTGGCAATTCAAGTGAGATGGGAAGCCTAGCTTCCCTTCCATACATGAGCATATATGGATAATTTTTGATTGCTCTCTTTGGGGTGATTCGATTGGCCCACAGAGCTATTTTTAGCTTGGCATGCCAAGTCCTCTAATTTTCTTGCATGGTCCTCTTTATGATCCTAATCAAATTTTTGTTGGTGGACTCAGCCAGCCCATTCCCTTATGGGTAATAATTGGATGAAGTGTTGAGATATATACCATACCTCAGCACCCATTCACTTGTTTTGGTTCCCAGAAAAGCTAAGGTGTTATCTGAGATTATGGTGGCTGGGACCCCAAATCTTATCACCAGGTCTTCATAAAATTCTAGGACCACACCTTCATTTGCCTCCTTCAGAGCAACATCTTCCACACACCTTGTGAAATAGTCTGTGGTGGTCAAGACCCACTTGAGTCTAGCATTAGAGGGAGGATTAATCATCCTTACGAAGTCTAGGCCCCACTGCATGAATGGTTGTTCCACCTGAATAGGCTGTAGAGGCATGGCAGCCAACCATTGTTTCCCATCAAAAAGTGCACACTTTTGGCACTTTCTTACCCAGGCATGGGTGTCCCTGAAAAGAGTAGGCCAAAAAGAGCCAACTCTAATTATCCTTACTGTAGTAGCTCAAGGAGCAAAATAAACGCATGCTAGTCCATCATGGAACTCATACAGTACTTTATCAGCTTAGTTTAGATCAATGCATCTTAGAAGAACCCTAGAGAGATCCTTCCTAAACAATACTCCATCAACCAAAACATAAGGGAGAGACTAGAGCCTGAAGTACCTTCTTTTGGTCTTATCAAGATTCTACAGGCACTCACCAGTGAGAAGGATATGCCTCAAGTCTGATGTCCAGTCCTTTATGATAACTAGTTCTTCTACTGTAGCTGCATCATAAATTAGTAAGTTATCTTCCCCTTTCTACTTGAATCCTGTAGCAAGGTGTTCACATAGGCCTCTTCCCCTCACCAACTCAGTGATCTTGATGTCTACGTCATACTCCATTACCTTGGTGATCCACCCCACCCTCTTCTCATTTAAGTCTCAATTGGTCAAGAAATCCTTAACGTTAGGATGTGGAACCATGAGGTGAATCCTGTTGTTAGACAACATATGCCTAAACTTCTTTAGGTTCTGCACTACTACCAGGACTTGCTTCTCCACATACATGTATCTAACTTTGAAATCCTCTAGCTCTTGGCTAAAAAAAGCAAGTGGTTGTTAGAGGTCATCACCATTTGCTTGGGTAAGCATGGTGAAGATCACCTCTTCATTGCTAAAAGTGTAGAGGTTGAAGTCTTTATTGAAGTTGGGGCTGATCAAAGTAGGAGCCTAAGTTAAGGCCTACTTGATGACTTCAAAGCTATCTTTCATTTGCATTTTCCACTTGAAATCCTCACCCTTCCTCAACATAGAGGTCAGTGGCTTGACTATCTCTGCAAAATTTAGAATAAATATCTGAATGAAGTTTATCCTGCCAAAGAAGCTCTACAGGCCTTTCTTATGCTTAGGTAGGGACATCTCCAAGATAAAATGAACTCTCTTAGGGTCAATAGATAAGCCCTCCTTGGACACAATGTGGCCAAGGACTTTCCCCTCATGAACAACAAATATGCATTTCTTTGGATTAAGAGAGATGCCAAATTCCCTACACCTTTCAAAAATTTGCTTGAGGTGTTGCATGTATTGGCTCACTTCCCTGGAGAACACCATCACATCGTCAAGGTATACCAGCACATTGTTATTTATCAAGCCTCCAAAAGCCATTTCCATGGCTTGCTAAAAGGTAGCACCAGCATTAGCCAGCCCAAATGGCATCTTCTTGTAGGTGAACATTCCCCATTTAGTAGTGAAGGCTATTTTGTGCTAGTCATAGCCTTGCACCAGGATCTAATTATACCCTGAATATCCATCCAAGAGGGAGAAATGCTCGCTACCTGTTACCTTTTGAAGGATCCACTCCATGTTCAGGAGGGAATAATTATCTTTTAAAGAGAATTTATTAAGGTCCTTGAAATTGACACATAGCTTGATCTCACCATTCTTCTTTCTAATAGGAACAAGATTGGCCAGCCATGAAGAATGTTTGATTGGAAATATAATCTTGGACTCAATCAATTTGTTCAGTTCCCTCTACATGAGAGGCTCAATTGTCAGGTTGATAGGTCTCTGCTTCTATGTGACTGGCCTGGCACCTTCTTCTAATTAGATGGTGTGCTAGGTGAGTCCTGGGTTGAAGCCCTTCAAATCAGTGTAATCCCATGCAAAAACATTAGCAAACTCCTAACACAATAAAATGAAAGCCTGCCTTTCTTGAATCATGCAGACTTTTCCAAGCGCAAGCAACTTGTCCTTAAAGATCTCAACCGTTTCATAATTCTTCTCCTTAGTTGTGATGCATGCCTTGTCATTCCTCAATTGGTGATCTCCATTGAAGATGCTCTCAAGATTGACTAGACCTTTGGGGAGCTTATTATTCTTCAATTGAAAAATATGGTTGCCATATTGTTGTTACAGCTTCACCTGGTTCTGTGTTACGAACTCAGCTTCCTCTTGTAGGAAGAAAGCTATTTGTTGATCATTTTCAAAAACCTACCAGTTTGTAATATTGTCAGGGATGGAGGGTCAGACTACCACCTTCAAGTATCATGAACCATAGTCTTGACTTATCTCTCTACAAACATCAAACTGAGCACCAATTGCTGCTAGCCTACCTGCTTGTTTGTTTTGCTCTCTAGGAATGGAGGTGATATTGAAAGTGAGGAAATCTTCCACCAAGTCCTAGACCCTATGCTTGTAGGACTTTAGCAAGGAATTCTTGGTCAAATTCAGGCCTCACACCTAATTTACAATTAGCTCACTGTCTCCCAAAACTTGCAACTCCTTGATCCCTCTTTTTCTTGCCCATTCCAGACCATGGATAAGGGAATTGTTTTCTACAACATTGCTTGTTCAAGAGAATTGGAAATGAAAAGCTAAAAAGTATCTCTCCTTTGAAGGGGAGACTAACATCACCCCACCACCAACTCCCAGCCTACTTCTGGAACCATCAAAGTACAGCTTCCATAGGCCTAGGTCCTCTTGGCTTGCCTTCATTATATTTGGTATGAAGGCACCGTATTCATGCATGTAGTAGACTCCAAGGCCTACCTCCTCTATGAATTTGTAAGGATCATGCTCAAAGTTGTCATTTCCCCACTCATCTAAGAGTAGGTCTGCAACTCCTTCAAGAGTGGAGGATGGAGATTGGTCTGTTTGGGACTCTTTTGGGTCAATAATGGTGTAACTGACATTCGCTGCTTTGGGTGAATATGGTTTTAGATGGTCCTTATAGAGTGGCTTAGATTTGATCTTTACCTTGGTCCCATACTTGATTCTAAAAACTAGATAGGACCAATTCACTGCTAGATAACCACCTATCTTTGACGTGAAGTCCCTGGACAAGCAAATTATGAAATAAGGAGGAACATCTGCTACCACTATATCATGGGGAATTGAGAAGGTTGGGCAAGCATGCAATTTCAAGCTTAAACCCTTCAAAATCCCAACTATTTTTGTAGGTGTCCCATCTAGCTATAGGACTCCCTTATTCATCTCTTCATATTTTAGCCCCATCTTGTCAGCTATGCACTTAGGCATCACTGAGGTACTAGCCCCACTATCAATGATGTAGTTATGCACCAAGAAATCCCCTATAAACAAGGACACATAGAAAGGGGGAATTTTATCTTCCCTCTTAACCTGACCTAAAGTGGAAGGCTATCCATTTGTCATTAAGACATTATTGGTGCTTGCTGGGATAGCTTGTCGATCTATCTCATGCAATTCCTTTTATATCATGTATTTTTGTCTCGGTAGAGACAATGAATCCCATAAAGAGATGTTCATATGTAGCTTCTTCATCTGGTCCACTATATTGACTTGAGGATTGCCACCCTTCAAGATTTCTTTGGGGCTAATTCCACCCTAAGTTATAGGCTAAGGGGGTAGAGGTACAAATGGCTATTTGATTGGGGCTTTTTGATTTGAGTGTGATGGAGATGGTGTAGTTATCAATTGGGTAGTAGCTTGGGCTTCTCCCAATTCTCTTCTCTTGAATCTTGTGTTGGATGAAACACAGTCAGCTTGATTGTCTACAGCACCCACATAATTCACTGAATAAAATTCCCCTTCCAAATGATTCATAAGAGTAGAATCAAGTTGGGCCTAATTACTACTCATGTTGGGATGCATTGGAGCCTCAAAGACCTAGGGTTGAGTGGTTTCCTGATTATCTACATTCTAGAAACAACCCATCATCTCATTTGTATAAACAACCTATTCCTGACCATATCCCATGGTTAAACAACTTGGTTGTTCCTGCACTAGATTGTTCTGAACGGGCACCATGGCTTTAGATGATGAAGGGGGCATGAGTTGTAGTTATGAAATGGTCTGGTCTGAGTAAGCTGACCCTATCCTTGATTATAGTTTTGGAAAGGGGGTCTGGGGGCTTGACCATAATGTTGGTATCCCTGATTTTGTCTGTTACTTTGAGCTTATTGCCTTTTAAGGGCTACAAGTTCGTTTGACATGCTCTGCAATAGAATATTAACCTCATGAAGCTCAATGGATGGAACAATAACTAGTTTCTCTATGGTAGGTAGAGGAGCTAATGTGGGAGCAATAGCCTGAATTAGAGGTAGCATTTCTAGGAAAAGTGGCATGTGAGGTCTAAGGGCTGTTTTCCCAGCCTGTACTAAGCAATTTTCAGTTGTTATGGCTATGTCATAAGCAATAGGCAGTATATGCCCTCCCATGGATTGTATCATCATAGCAATATCACTGTTCAATGCCTTTAAATAATATAGGAAAGCATAGCTGGGAGTTGGTCTTATCAAGATGACGATTCTATCCCAAGTCTTCTAGAATTGTGTGTTGAAATCTTGTATATACTCGTGTGGAGCTCTCTTTATGGTTGTCAACTACTGAGAAAGTGAGAGGTCATCACTCTTTTCCCTAAAAGCGTTTGTCAACTTAGTACCCAATTCATTCCAAGAATAGATTGAATTTACAGGCAAGGTCTCGTACCAATCAAGAGCCTTGCCTTTGAGAGACAATGCTAGCAATCTGATGGTGATATTTTCCTCTAGACATTGTGAATATTGCAGAGGTTAGCAATATTCATAATGTGCTCAATGACTATAATAGGACCCTCTCCATCAAAAGAAGGCACATTTTTTAGGGCTATTCCCAGGATTGGATCATAACATGGGAGATTCAAGGGGCTCTAACCATGAAAAGCTGCAAAGGGTAATGCCATAGCTGGGATGGGATGTAATTGCAACTTTGATGTGTATGCTTCCCTTACGACAAGTCTGGGAGGGTAGCTTGTTAAATAAGGATAGGTCTTCTCAAACATTAGTCTTTTTGTTGAGTTCAAAGGCAACTCAATGAAATCGAAGGGAACCCCTTTAGAAGAAGACCTTGTGGTGACTTTAGGCATAGAAAATTAAGAAACTGGTCTTGATTGGAAAACTAAAGCTCTTACCAATGGAGTCGTTAGATGCTGGTAATCTTGATTTGTTGTAATAGGACTAGCATCAATCCTAAAACCTTATTGAGTTGTCAAATTGTGTCCCATCGAGCGTGACAAAACTATTGACGCAAAAGATTGCACCCTTGGTAGGACGCTAAGCTCTTGCCTTCTTCACACAACTATGGAAACTCCCCTCTCACATGTGGGACTGGTGAAGCTGGAGGGGAGAGTCTCTAGATAAGGGCTAGCTCCCTTTGATGTATCATATTCATTCCAACAAGTGCTAACATATATATATATATAATGGGGGGATGAAAAGGGAGAAAGATGCAGGAAAAAAACAACTCTAAAGAGGTGATGCACCAAAATAAGTCAACCTTCTCACATCCACACTTTAAATCAGACATACACATACATACACTTCAGACTTGGCAGAAGGACTAGACTACAAGAACTTGACAGGGAGGCTTTAATGAAAATATAGAAAAGAGAGATTCACCAAAGGTGCTGTGAAATACACACTCTAAGGTAATTTATTTCATTTCTTCACTCCCAAATATAACTCTCCTTGAAAGATACATAAATCGCACCTTATAGACAATAGATATGTTGGTGTTGAATTTTTGAAAGCATCAAGAAACAATGACTAAACACAAATTAACACTCAAAACATACACAAAAATATCTATCCTAGATAGAGGTAAAAAATGTGTTTATTGATTCAGATGAAATTTTTCTAGGGCTACACCTTACAAATGTGGAAGATGATTTCTTAAATGACAAGTCTTCAATATATAGGAGAATAAAGGAGGCCTTTTTGGTGACCCTTTTTACAAGTGGCCTATTTGCATCCCCTCATTGGGAAGAACAGGCTGCCTAAGAAGTAAATGTTGTGTCGACCCTGGCTAGAAATGTTAGCACTCCTTCAATTTGAAAGTAAATGACTATTTCATTGTGTTAAATTTGACATTCATATAGCTGTCATCACTTTGAAAACAAATGGCTAATTTGCTTCCTTAAAGTTGATGGCTTTTAGGATGTCACCACTTTGGCAATTTGTCATCGGGTCCCTCGCTAGTTTCTCTATAGGCTTTCTCTTACTCGGCCCTCTCTGCGGGTATTTTTTCTTGAAGTCCCTTCTTAGCACCTTCCCAAAGGGAAGGTGCCCATTCGGCCCTTGAAATTACCCCTTTATTTTGGCTGAGAGTCCCTCGCAAGGGCACCTACCCTGCGGGGTCCTTTGGCAAGTCGCTATGCTCCTCCGAGTTGCTTCCCAGGTTCCCACGGACTTTTGTCTATAGACATTTTCCCATGGACTTTTGTCCATAGACATTTCCTATGGAAATTTTTTCCATGAATGTTTTCCCTAGCCTTTGCTTTGAACTATGACCTAAATTCCTTCAGACAAAAATTTTGAAGGAATTCAGGACTTTGCCTTTGAAAAATTCTAAAAGTTAGAATGTTCCTTTGAAGTGTTTTGTTGAAGTGTTCCATGCCCTTCGCAAGGGCTTCTAGACTTGAGCTGACCCTTCACCCTTTGGGCATACCCTTGAACCAAGCCGTTGAACCAAAATGGTTCAATGGTTCAAGCGGTTCAATCATTGTGTGCCAATGCCAAGTGAACCAACGCCAATGGATTTGAAGCCACTGAACCATCTAGTTGAACCAAATGATTGAACCAAAAGTGGTTCAAAAATTCAATGGTTCAACGCTATTGAATTAAGATGTTTGAACTAAGTGATGAACTTTTGTTGAACTAAAGGTCACTGAACCATTTAAACTATGCTGATTGAAAATTGTATTGAATTTAACTAATTAAACCAAAGCCAAAGAACCTGAAGCTCAAACCAAGTACTTGTTGGGCAAAAAATTGGTCAACAGTACTTACATGAGAAAGTAGGTAGTACCATAGAGTTTTTTGAATTATCCTATTATCATCTACTAGTCTACCACACCCCAATGGACCTCAACTCTTTCATGAAGCCAAATATGGAGTTTGGGTTTTGATTAAAAATAGGAGATGTACTATTAATAATGTATTTTGGTGTTATTTTTACTTTGTATGTTGCCTTTTATATCATTGCCTTTTGTTTCAATGATTTGTATTTTAAATTTTTTGATGGATTTTTCTATTCCTCCTCTATATGAATTCAGATAACCAAACATGGATGCAAAATATGACTATCATTTGAAAAATTTGGACTTGGTTGCTAAGAAGGAGAACATAAAGAGCATGGTGTCAAAGATTCTTGTTAATTCAAGTGAAATAAAACTATTATCTTGACTTCAACCTTGATTTATCTAGAGTGGAATGAAAGGGAAGTAAATTAAGATGAATGAACATGAAACAATTTGAATTACTTCAAATCATAAAAAATGTGACAAAGGTGAAAAATTAATTAAATGAGATGTAAGTGTGATTCCTTATCATAAGAATGAGGTAAGTGTATGAAATCATGATAACACTTTATTATTGTGCAAATTTTATCTATAAAATAATCAAAAGCTAAAGTTGAGAATAGGGGTTCATAAACTTGTAAACATTATGAACACAATATAGAAAAGTAATACTAAATTAATTATGGTGATTTTATGAGGAAGGCCTAGTATTATCCATGGTCTTACATTGCAATTCATAAAAGAGAAACCCAATATGGTGCACAAATCATGTGAAAAATAAATGAAAAAGATGGTATTTATGAGGAAGGCCAGGTCCTATCCATGGTCTTACCCTACAACTCATAAAATAAAAACCCAAGGGGTGAAAAAATCATTGAAAAGTAAGTAAACAATGAGAATAAAAGGAAAAACTAAGGAATATTTGGTATTATCCATGGTTTTACAATGAAACTCATGATAAAAATTAAACCAAAAGATCAAAAATAATGAACTAAGGTTTGTACAAAGAGGAACAGTTGAAGAAGGTGAGACTCATGTAAATATCCTAAAAAAAGTGCTAGTAGGATGGAAATAAGAAGCATGATAATAAGGGAAATATATATGTAAAATACTTGTTTAAAAATTGTGCATTGGTAGGCTCATTGAAAATATGGCCTTCATTAGTTTGAAGGTGATAGGTGTTAGGACCAAGGATGTCTTTTAATAA